>JAKUCV010004917.1:82921-108293 GCA_028386065.3 Turnera subulata
TTGGAATAGTTACGGTGTATGTTTATGTATATTTGCTTATGGGTTTACCCGGTGGGCACTTCGGACTCACCCCTCACCTGCGGGCTTTCATCCCGTAGGTTGAGTTATTTGTGGTTCAGGTATATTGCATTCCAGACAGGCTGCGGCGTTATCCCTTGGACAGGACTCGGATCCATTAGTTGCATCATGGGTTGCATACCGAGTCATTGTGAGTTAAAGTCTTCCGCTGTGCATATCATTATTATTGTTGGGCCATTGGGCCGGTTTTATTGTTATTGATGTTTGTTATTTTGGGCCGTTGGGGCCGAGTTGTTGTTGTACATACTGTATGTTGAGTCATGTTGGGTTGGGTAGTCACAGTTCCGGCACGTGTTTACTGTGTACGGTAAATACGGGTCGGGGCGTTTCACTTAACTTTTTTATTTTCATCACTGTTGTCCCTAAAGAAAGTATTGGGTAATTTATATCCCTCAACTTGTGCCTAACCGAGTGGAGTTGTCCAATTACCTACAGTAACAGGTTTTGGATGTGGGATCCTCCTGCTGTTGAATAAAAATTTTTTTTTTCACTTTTTGGATTCCATGTCAGATTAGTAACTTAAAAAATCGTCGGTCCCACCCCAATATTCTATTTTATAAAAATTTAATTTTTAAAAATAATTAGGGAAAATGTTGGAAAATTTTAAATTTTACGGATTGTGAATTCTTGATGTGGGGCCCTTATAAATTTTAAATTGTAATTTCTTTTTTGAATTCTAAATTTTACTAGTTTAATTTTACAGATTAAAGATGTGGGGACTTAATAAATTTTAAATTGTGAATTCTTTTTTGATTTCCTTATTCTTTTATAATATTTTTTATTACGAATCTAGCTAGGATTTTGGAAAAAAAATATATTTATTTTTTAAAATCAGATGATTGCATGTGGGACCCACACAATTTTTCCAATTACAATCTTTTTTTTATTTTTTTAAAAAATTCAAAAAAATAAAGCCAATCTGACGTGGAAAACAAGTACAGTACAAAAATGATTTTTTATTCAACAACAAGTGGGTCCCACATTCGAAACCTGTTACTACAGGTAATTGGACAACTCCACTCGGTTAGGCACAAGTTGAGGGATATAAATTACCCAATACTTTCTTTAGGGACAACAATGGTGAAAATAAAAAAGTTAAGGGATATTTTTATGCATTAACCCCTTTGTTCTCCCTATCCTTTTGTTCTCTCTAGTTGGCCTACTTTGGTCTCTCTCGCCGGAATCCCGTGGAAAATGCTGACGTGGCAAGGTTTCTTGTGCCACATCAGCATATGTGGAAGACACATATTAGGTTGAACTAACAAATCGAACCGGCTTGACCCGACCGGTTTACCCACCCAAAAGACCCATTTTGCAAATCTGGTGGGGTTCGGAGTTTGTCTATTTTTTACTTTTATATTTTTCTAAAATTAATTTCCTTAAAACCTTTCATTGAATTAAAAAAATTCAAAAAAAAATAACTTATGATTCAATTAGTAAAATTTATTATTTTGTTTTAGAAAGAATTTTTATTCTTTCAATTTAATGAAAGGTTTTAAAAAAAATAAATTATTATAAGTTATTATTTAATTAGTATAAGTTATTATTTTGTTTTTAAATGAATTTTTAATTTAATAAAAGGTTTTAAAGAAATTAATTTTAGGAAAAAAGAAGAGAAAAAAAATTACTCAAACTCCTTGCACTCACCATATTTGCAAAATGGGTCTTTTGGGTGCACGAACTGGTCTGGTCAAACTAGTTCAATTTGTTGGTTCAACCGGATATGTGTCTTCCACATATATTGATGTGGCGCCGGAAACCTTGCCATGCTAGCATTTTCCACCGGATTCCGGCAAGAGGGACCAAAATAAGGCAGCTAGGGGAACAAAAGGATGAAAAGAGGCTAAAATCCAACACAGGGATGAATTTCAACTTTAGCGTCCAACACAAGGATGAAACAAGTGTTTAATCCGAAATGAATTTTTTTAAACCGTTCGGATGTAGGGGAGAGCAAAGCGTCGGTTCGGTACATACCGTACCGAATTTGCAATCGGTATGACTTTTCCGAGGACCTTTTATTCCGACCGATGCCGTGACGATTTTTACTTGGCACCGATCGGTATGATACCGACACATACTGATGTCGGTTCGGTCGGTAAGCATACCGACCGATACTACAATTTCATACCCACTCTCCTTTCTTCACCCAAGAAAATTAAACCGAAAAAAATGTGAGAAAAGAAACGAAGGGAAGGGAAGAAGTTGAAGTTGACTTACTGTTTCCAAGCATACAAATCAATTATTTTCAACAATGGAATGTTACCAATTTTGCCATATATATTTCAAACTTTATCATTTAAAAAAATCCAATCAAAATCATTATCGCCTTCACACCAGCAAAATTAACTATCTATTAAAAGAGTGAAATTAAAAAAATAAATTTATATTCAAGAGTTGGAGGAGAGTGTGGCTGTGATTGTACTTCGCTAGTTGCAAACGAGGAGGGGGGTTTATGGAGAAGAGTTGGAGGAGGGTGTGGCTGTGATTGTACTTCGCTAGTTGCAAACTAGGGTAAGGGGGGACGGGGGACAGGGGGGTCGGCGTAGAGGAAAGGATTAGAGACAACGAGGTAGACGATGGAGAGGAGGGAAAGGTTGCGGTGGCTGTAAGTTGGATGGGTGTAGCTTTTTGTTTTTGGAACATATGGCTGCGAGTTATGTAAATTTTAATGTTTGGGAATTATAGGAAAAGGTAAGTTTGGATTGGGGTTGGGTCGTAATGGGCTTTTCGGTATCGGTCTATGCCAAAAACCGACTGTACAGACCTCAACATACCAACCAATTTCATCTACCGGAATGGTACGGTATGGGTTGAGGGGTTGGCACCATGCAATCACCGAGAAACGGAGAAGGTCGACTAGTATATAAAAATAAAAGACAATTAAAATTGTCAAAGATGGCACCATGCAATCACCGATTGGAGACTTTTTGCACAATTTTAAAGACATTGAGTGCATGAATTTAATGCAAGACTATAAGAAAAAGGCCATTTTATAATTTTGTGGTCACTTACATTTAATTAAAATATTAGTGGGTTTGTTAAATCAATTTATTATCTTTTTAATGCTGATGGGCCATACTCAATTATTGTGTACGAGTGTATAGCAAAGTTATCAGACCCGGCCCGGACACGGACCCAGAGAAGGCCGCGGGCCGAGGTTCAGTGGTCCAACTAGGTTCGAACCAGGGGTTCAATGTAATCAACCTGGAATAATAATTATTAAATAATTAATTATTTTAATCTATATATATTAGTATTTACCTATATTTTGATAATAAAAAATAAATATAAATTCTCATTTTCATTAAATAATATAATTTTATGTAATAATAGAAAAAAATAATTTTTTTTTGTGTTTTGTGATTTAGAACTGACCCGACTGGGTCATTGGTTCAACCGGGTCGCCATAAAACTGGCCGAGTCAGTGAGTTTTTCACAGTTCAATTGCAGATCCGGTCCAATACATCTAAAAACTCAAAATATGCTGCGGGTCACGGTTCAACCGGTCAAACCGGCCGGGCCTGGCCGGGTTTAATAACTATGGTGTATAGTGAAGGAAAAGGGATAGGAAAAAGCACACTATATGTGACTGATATCCCTGCTCCCTCCTGGCTCCTGCTTCTTATTAGTTCTCACCTTCTTTTCATGAAAATACACTGAGAAAATTCTCAAAGATAAAAGAATAAGGGGCATTTAGGTGTGGTATAGGAGTTGAAGCGCCCCGACCCGTATTTACCATACACAGTAAACACGTACCGAAACTATTCTTATTGATAGAACAGAGAGTATATCTTGGAAATACAATATAACAGCAAATTGTATATTAAAACTGTCACCCATACCCGAGGACCATTATTCAATCCACACACATTACTCAACAACGGCAGCATAATCCAGTAATAACAGCATCATAAGCAATATAGGTAAGCAGCAACACAACAACATATATAACACAGCAGCAGAAGACTTATATGCACATGCAGCGGAGGTATGGATCCGGAGTCAGGTGGAGAAGAAAGCAGCTAGACCTGGCAAAACGGGTATTGACACGACAATCCGACACGAACCCGACACGAAATTAGCAGGTATAGGTCAGAGATTTCCAACCCGTTTAGTTAAATGGGTCGACCCGACACGACACGAAAATTAGCAGGTCAGGTAGCGGGTTGACCCTCCAACCCGATAGGTACCTGTTTATGACCCGATTATATTTAGGGTATAGATATTTTACTGATTTAATATAAGACTTATCCAATATTTAAGGCTAAAGTTACTAAAATTATCCAAAAATACTTCTATAAATGCTTTAAAATATTATTATATTATGATTCTGCAATTTATAATTTTATTTAATATATGAAAAAAACTAATTATATGCCTATTTGCTTAAAAATACTCAAAATAGAAAAATTTCAAACTCATTTTTAGGCTTATTAGACTTAATAGGTAACCCGCGGGTCAACCCGAACCCGACACGATAATAAACGGGTTGGACACGACACGACACGATTATTAAATGGGTCGGGTCGGGTTGAAGATTTAGAACCCGATTACCTGTTCAACCCGACACGAACCCGACACGACAGCACGAATTGCCAGGTCTAAAAGCAGCAGCCATCGAACGTTGTACCTGAACTACGAAACAACTTAACCTACGGGATGAAACCCCGCAGGCGAGGGGTGAGTCCGAAGTGCTCACCGACCATGGATAAACAGAGATATGCAGGCAACTATAATACTTTCGAAGAAAATACAGGCAAAGACAACTCAAAGATTCAACCAAATCATGACTGAGCTAAGACCAAAAGAATATTTATTATTATTACTAATTTTATCTTCCGGGCCCCTGTCACTGGACAAGCTAGGGTCGTACCTGGTTATTAACTAATTCCGGATGCCAGGCCAAAACACAATCCGGGATCAATATCCCAATAACAACCAATCCGGGATCAACATCCCAATATCCAAATCATCCGGGATCAACATCCCCAATAACCAAACCAAAACCGGCCATGACACCATAGAACTAGCCTCTAACCATCTAGTCGTACCACTACTTTCCACGTGACAATTAAATCATCATCTCAAATTCAATTCCAATTCCATTTCCAATACTCATTATCCTTTCCTCAATTATCCACGTTTATCAGTTCAACATTAATCTCAACACATTAACCACAAACCAATAACACAGTTTATCAACATCAACAACAACATCATAGCAGTCAAATAACCAACAATGATCATCTCAACAGTTCAATCAAACAACAAAGCACACACAGTATTACAGGCACATATCAAGGGTTATCCATCCTCACCTTAGCCGATTATCAATTTTGGAAATGCCCAACAGATTCCAAGTCCGGTTCCTCAGGTAACTGCTCGTTATCAACTCCTATATCAAACAATAACATGCACATATAAGATGTTATGCAGATGCCATGCTAATACAGTATGTCGTAAAATAAATACTGACTCGTCTCGGTTACTGCCTTGGGTTATTTCTCCATTATCATCATAATTCACCAATTATTTTCCAGTGTAAAAAATATACTATACTTATACCCGGTTATTATTCCGGTATATTACTTACTTTGATAATACCCTTTTCATATTTATTTTTCTCAAAATAATTATTTTCCATATACCATATATTCTTTTTCAAATATTATTTCCATAAATATAAGCCTTATTATCATTATTTCCATTTAATTCTCTTCTCCAGATTTATTCTTTTTCTTTTTAAAAAAAAAAACTAGCTGGGCCTTGAATAGTGCAGCCCAGCCCACGTCAAGCCCAAGGCCCAACCCTAAAGCTAGGTCATATCGGGCCAGCAACCCAGGAGTGCCAGCCCAGGTCCAAGGCATCAAGCCCAGGCCCGCGGTTAGCCCCTTCTAGGTCTGCCCTTGACCCGCTTGCTCATCCGGGTCGAGCTTAACCCAAGCTCACCTCGTGAGATGCAGTGGCATGGAGCGGCGGTGACGCAAGGCGAGACGGCATGGGACGAAACGCGACGAGGAAGGCGACAGCGACACGAGGAGAAGCTAGTAGCAGGTGGTGGACGGCGAGCGTGCTGCGGCAGCGAAGAGCAAAAGAGAAGGAGGCGGCCTGTCGGGTTCTCGTCCATGTGCAGCTCGTCGGGCGCAGAATCGGGCGGCGACGGCTGGGTCTGGTCGGCGACTTCGAGAGGGAGGCGTCGGTGTGGTGGTGTCGCGTGTGGCAGTGGTTCACGGTGGTTGGTGGTGGCGGCAGGAGAAGAAAAGAAGAGATGAAGATGGGGGTGTTGGGGTTGTGTCCAAACGGCACAGTTTTGGCTAGAGTGTGTGTGCACTAGAAAAACAAGAAACTCGGGCAAAAGAAAGACATGCAGTGCATGGTACTG
Organism: Turnera subulata; assembly: GCA_028386065.3. Classification (NCBI taxonomy): domain Eukaryota; kingdom Viridiplantae; phylum Streptophyta; class Magnoliopsida; order Malpighiales; family Passifloraceae; genus Turnera; species Turnera subulata. Next base: position 89,382 of record JAKUCV010004917.1, read on the forward strand.
GTAAGGCACGAGGGTCACAGGAAAAAGCAGAGCACGGACGGTACAAGATAGAGGCGGCGCAGCCCACAGTTATACACTGCTGTGCGGCTTGTGAGGTGTGTCCCGTCCGGACCAGAAAGTAACTAATATACCCCCTTGACTTTATTTCTGGTCCAATAACTCGAGGATAAACCTGACTTTACTGAAGATTCCTGGACCCGAAAAATTCCAACTTTGATCCGAAAAATCCGTAGAAAAATCCCAAACGTGGGACAGGGCTCGGTTTCGGAATCCGATGCTCGAATTACCATAAATTAATTACCCAAGATTAATTTTAATGGTAAATAACTGTGTAAAAACTTTTTACGGTACTAGTAAAAACGCGAAAATTACCCGGGTTGTTACAGCCTACCCACCTTAAAAGAATTTCGTCCCCGAAATTCACTCTGATGCTGAAACTAGGTGCGGATACTGAGAACACATGTGCTCCTCAACTTCCCATGTAGACTCGTTCGTAGAGTGGTTGCTCCACTTAACCTTTACCATCAGAATGACTCGGTTTCTCAACTGTCTGACCTCTCGGGCAAGAATCTGTTTTGGCAACTCTGTATACGTAAGATCCTCTGATACCTCAACATCTGCTGTAGTAACCACGTGGCTCGGATCTGATCTGTACCTCCTCAACATAGAAACATGGAACACATCATGAATCTGTGACAACTCCTCTGGTAAAGACAATCTGTAGGCCAAAGGTCTAACCCTTTCCACGATCTCGTACGGCCCGATGTACCTGGGACTCAGCTTCCCTCTTTTCCCGAATCTAATAACTCCTTTCCATGGTGCAACTCGAAGGAAAACTTTTTCTCCCACCTGGTACTCTATCTCACCTGGTAGTCTTACAATTTCTACAACAAACAGTCTCGCCAACTTGTCCAGGGTGTCTGTCTGTCGGATGGGTAGAAAATGAGGTGATTTTGTAAGTCGGTCAACAATAACCCAGATAGCATCATGCTGTCTCCGAGTCAACGGTAATCCGACCACAAAATCCATAGTGATCATCTCCTATTTTCACTCTGGCACTGTCAGAGATCTCAACTTTCCCGCTGAAGCCTGATGCTCGACTTTCACCTGCTGGCAAGTGATACACTTAGCAACATAATCGGCTACATCTTTCTTCATGCGCGGCCACCAAAAATGACTCCTCAAATTCTAATACATCTTGGTGCTTCCGAGATGCATAGCATACAACATCATATGTCCTTCTTCCAGAATCTGACTGCGCAAGTCACCAACACTGGGTACATATAGACGTTTCTCCAGCATTAATGCACTATCCTCAACTATGTGAAACTTATCCTCTTTTCCACTACGGACTGCTTCCTTCAGCTTGATCAAGTCGGGATCTCCATCCTGTAGTTCCACAATCCAGCCTTTTAGGTTAGACTTGACTTCAATATGGGTCAACACAGCTCCTGTCTCATCAACTGACAAATCAACTCCCATCTTCCTTAACTCGATAAGAGAGAACATCGAGTAGGTCGTAGAAGCATCTTCTGGTTGTCTCCGGCTCAAAGCATCTGCTACAACATTAGCTTTTCCAGGGTGGTACTCAATAGTACAATCATAGTCATTCAGCAACTCAACCCATCATCTTTATCGTAGGTTAAGTTCCTTCTGAGTCATGATGTACTTGAGACTCTTATGATTTGTGAAAATCCAGCATCTCTCTCCGAACAAGTAATGTCGCCAAATCTTCAAAGCAAGGATCACTGCGGCCATCTCTAGATCATGTGTCGGGTAGTTCTTCTCATGTGGCCTCAACTGTCTCGAAGCATAGGCAATCACTCGGCCCTCTTGCATCAAAACTGCTCCCAAACCAAGACCTGAAGCATCACAAAACAGCACGTACTCCACTCCTGGCTTAGGTACTGTCAAAACTGGCGCTGATGTCAACTTCTTCTTTAGTTCATCAAAACTCTTCTGGCAAGCTTCACTCCAAACAAAGGCTTGAACTTTCCTCAACAGCTTGGTCATAAGACTAGCTATCAAGGAAAAACCCTTGATGAATCTCCGGTATTATCCTGCAAGGCCAAGAAAACTTCTGACTTCGGGTACCATCTTGGGTGGCTCCCACTCTAGAACAGCTTTCACTTTGGCAGGGTCAACTTTAATCCCATCCGCGGATACAACATGTCCAAGAAATGCAACTTCCTCAAGCCAGAACTCGCACTTGCTGAACTTGGCATATAACTGTTTCTCTCGCAACCTCAGTCGTACTACTCTCAGGTGCTCTTCATGTTCTTCCCTGCTCTTGGAGTATATCAGAATATCGTCGATGAAGATTACCACAAAGTTGTCCAAGAACTCATTCAGAACCAAGTGCATCAAGCACATGAAAACTGCAGGTGCATTGGTCAAGCCGAAAGGAACCACTGTGAACTCAAAATGACCATACCAGGTACGGAAGGCTGTCTTCGGTATATCTTTCTCTGCAATCTTGACCTGATGGTAGCCAGACCGAAGATCAATCTTGGAAAACACGGTAGCTCCCTGTAATTGACCAAAGAGGTCATCAATCCTGGGAAGCGGGTACTTGTTCTTCACTGTCACTTTGTTCAGCTGTCAGTAGTCCACACACATGCGCAAACTGCCATCTTTCTTCTTCATAAAGAGAACTGGTGATCCCCAAGGTGATGTACTAGGTCTGATAAATCCCTTCTCAAGCAGCTCATCTAACTGTTTCTTCAACTCTTGGAGTTCTGTCGGTGCCATCCAGTACGGTGCCATCGAGATAGGTGTCACTCCCGAAATCAAGTCGATGGTGTACTCAACTTCCCTGTCAGGTGGCAATCTTGGTAGGTCCTCTGAAAACACATCTGGAAACTCTCTCACAACTGTGATGTCCCTCAAAATTGGAGTCTGAACTTCTTCTTCGCCCTTGACATGAGTCAACAAAGCTTCTGGACCATGCGGCTTCATCCTGAAATCCTGATTAGCAGAGATGCTACATGTAGCAGCAGCTCTTCCAATACCTGTCAACAAAACCTGTCGCCCACCATCGGATGTCAGCAACACTTCCTTGGTTCGACAGTTTACTATAGCACTGTACCTGGACAACCAATCCATCCCTAGAATAATATCGAAACCTCCCATATTCATCACAACCAATCGTGCAAGAAAAACCTCGTTGTCGTACGATAGCGAAACGTCTCTGCACACATGGGTTAACCTGACCACTATAGCCGCAGGTAACCTAACCCTCATCGGACAAGTTAAACACTCTTCCGTACAGTTATGTTGTATTGCAAAACTTTGCGCGACAAATGAATGCGTAGCACCAGGATCAATCAAAGTATAAGCAATACTACCAAAAACTGTAAAAGTACCTGCTATAAACATCGGCATTCTCTGGATCCTCATCACCGGTGATCACAAATGCTCTCGGCACTACTGTACTCTGATTCATGGCTGACTGGGTTCTAGCAGGAACAGATCCACCTCCTCGGCCTCGGCCAACTCCAGAACCACTAGAAACACTGGCAACTGAAGCTTGCACTGTCTGAGCAGGTGCCATACCTCCAGATCTTCCCAACTTGAGACAAAAATATCAGTAGTGCCCAACTTTGTTACACTCATAGCACCTCATCTGAGACAGAGGAAGTCTCGGGCGAGTATTCCCAAACGAAGTCCCTCCAGACTGAGTCCAAGAACTGCCTCGGTTGTTGTAGGTGTTGTTGTTCCATCCACGTCCCTGGCTTACTGGCATAGATCAGCTCTGTCCATACCTAGATTGGTTGGCTGGTGTTTGGAACCTCTTGTTCTATCCCCCAGAACTCTATGCAGCTTGCCTCTTACGGATCTCATGTTGCTCTCTCTCATTGCCCAACCAGATAATCTCGGCTCTTAAGGCATCTGATAACATGTCCTGGTAAGTCTCGTAAACCTTGCACCCCATGACTGTCTGGATACCAGATCAAAGACCATCCCAGAAACGTTTACATCTGGCCTCCGGAGTAGAAACAAACTCACTGGCATAGATGGACAGACGGTTGAACTTGATCTCATACTCATTGATCGTCTGTTCTGCCCCCTGTTGTAGCCCCATAAACTCTCGTTTCAGCTGGTCCTAGTACACCTCAAAAACAAACTTCCTTCGGAACATTTCCATGAACTGATTCCATGACATAGTGATAGGTGTCGGCAGATCCCTAGTTGTAGACTCCCACCAATCAACAGCAACTCCTCTGAACATAGCAGCGGCATATCTGGCCCACTTGTCATTCTTGTACCTCAGTTTCAGTATAACTCAGTTCATCTGTCTGAGCCACTGATCAGCATCCTGTGGTGTAGTAGCACCGGTGAAAATCTCTGCCCTAAGCTTCTCCAGCTTCGTATACACTGGATCCTCGACTGGTCCTTGGTTTTCCTATTCCCGAGCTTCCATGGCATCAATACGAGCATCTCTGGCATCTTGCCTTTGCAGAATCTGAGTTACCACGTTTAACATCTACGTAGGGTCTCCCAAAGGAACAATCGGAGGGTGTTCTAGACCACCCGCAACTTGTTGCGGTTGGTCTACAGATACCTGATCGTCATCTAGGTGAACTCCAGCATGTTGATTCCCTCCAACCGGATCCATTCGTCTTACCTATATGAGAATGTATATGCATGCATATTATATCATGTCATGACAGATCTTATGCATAGATAAACAATCATGCAATCACAGTATGTCCCTAATGACCTACTGCCTGCTACGCTACCAAAATGAAGCGCCCCGACCCGTATTTACCATACATAGTAAACACGTGCCGAAACTATTCTTATTGATAAAACAGACGGTACATCTCGGAAATGCAATACAACAACAAACTGTATATTACAACTGTCACCCATACTAGTGGTGCTCGGCGGCTGTGACGCAGGTGGCTGGTGGTGATGTCGGTGAGGAGGAGAAAAGGATAATGGCGAGTGACAGTGGCAGTGCCGTGATGGTTCGGCCGGTAGTTGGTGGTGGCGGCAGGAGAAGAAAAGAAGTGATGAAGATGGGGTGTTGGGGTTGTTGCCAAAACGACGTGGTTTTGGTATTGTGTGTGTTTTTCTTTTTTTTTTTTCTGGTTTAGTTTTGAGAGGTGAGTTGCACTGGTTATTTTGTGTTTACAAGGGAAGGAAGGGAACTAGGCAGTGGGTTGTTTCCAGAGGTGAGTGGATGATGGTGGGAGTGATGTGTACTGGGAAGGCAGGAGTCACAAGCTAAAACATGCACAGACACTAGCAATGCACGGGTGTCACAGGAAAAGATGAAGCACGGGCGACACAGGAGTAGGCGGCGGCAGCCCACAGTTATGCGCTACTGTGCAGCATGTGAGGCGTGTCCCGTCCGGACCAGAAAATAACTATAATACCACCTTGACTTTATTTCTGGTCCGTTATCTCGAGGATAAACCTGACTTTCCTGAAGATTCCTGGACCCGAAAAAAACCAACTCTAGTCCGTAAAATCTGCGGAAAAATCTAGGACGTGGGGTAAGGGTCTGTTTCAGAATCCGATGCATAATTTACCCTGAAATAATTACCCAAGATTAATTTCATAAGGTAAATTACTGTACAAGGCCTTTTACAATCCCGATAAAAACATAAATTTTACCCCATGATTGTCTGGATGCAGGATCGCAAACCATCCCAGAAACGCTTGCACCTGGCCTCTGGTGTGGACACATATTCTGATGCATAGATGGATAAACGATCAAACTGGATCTCATAGTCGTTCACCGACTGTTCGATTTGCTATCGCAGACTCAAAAATTCTCGCTTGAGCTGGTCCTGGTAAACATCTGTGACAAACTTCCTTCGAAACATCTCAGTAAACTGTGCCCAAGGCATGGTGGTTGGTTTTGCCATGTCACGTGTTGCCGAATCCCACCAGTCCATAGCAATATTGCGAAACATGGATGCAACATACCTAGCCCACATGTCGTCTGTGCATCTGAGCTTCAACATCACTCGGTGAGCTTGACAAAGCCATTCGTCAGCTGGCTGTGGGTTAGTAACCCCCTGTAAAGGCATCAAGACCTAGCTTGGACAACTTGGTGTAAACAGGGTCCTCAACAGGCCCTCCTTTCTCCTGTTCACGAGCTTCTCTGGCCTCTAAACGGGCATCCCTAGCATCTTGAGGCTGTAAGTTCTGCGCTATGGTATGTATAATCTATGTTGTATCCCCCGGTACTACCGCAGGTACTTGTCCTCCCACGACCAGTTGCGGCTGATCAACCGATATTTGGTCATCTTCCAAACGCTGCTCAGCATGCTAGTTTCCTCCCACCGGATCCATTCGTACCTATATGTGAATGTATGCATGTATGTTATAAACTATGCACATATAAGCAACAAACAAGCACAATTATCACCCTAAGGACCTACTGTCTGCTCCGCTACCAAAATGAAGCGCCCCGACCCGTATTTACAAAGCATAGTAAACACGTGCCAGAATTATTCTTATTACAGTAGCAGACAGTACATAAGTTATAAAGTATAATACAATCAAACTCAAGTACAGCATCTGTCACCCGATCCCGGGGACCATTATTCAAGCCACAAACACTCCCAAAGCTCAATAGCAGCAACAAAAAATACTGCAACAGAAGTAATACAGCAACACAGCAACATATAAAATACATTAGCGGAAGACTTAGAATGAGATGCAATGGAGGTATGGATCCGGGGTCTGGTGGAGTAGAAACAGCAGCTGGCCGAACCACGTACCTGTACTACGAGCAACTCATCCTATGGGATGAAACCCCGCAGGCGAGGGGTGAGTCCAAAGTGCTTACCAACCAAGGATAAACAGTAATATGCAGGTAAACATAATACTTTTAAAGAAAATACTAGCAAAAGACAAATCAAAGATTCAACCAGATCATGACTGAGCCAAGGCTAAAAGACAATATAATTTCCAATTTTATCTTCAGGGCCCTGCCACTGGACAAGCTAGGGTCGTACCTGGTTATTAACATGTTCTGGGTTCTAGATCAAACCAAGAGAGCCCAGGGATCGACATCCCAAAAATAGATCCCAGGGATAGACATCCCAAAAATATAATAAACCGGGATAGACATGCTTATCACAAGTAACCCAGATCATAGCCACCACAAAAAAGTCTCTAACCATCGAGTCGTACCACTACTTTCCAAGTGACAATAAAGTCGTCAACACAACTTCCAATTATCCAATTATCTCGGGTTATCCACAATCAATAGATCAACAATAATAATAGCAACACAACAACCAGACTCAACCAACTCAGCAGTTCAATCATGCAGATAATTATCAGAGAAACACACACAGTATTATGTGCAACATATCAAAGGTTATCCATCCTCACCTTAGCCGATTTTCCTACTCCTGAAAGTCCTCGAAATGTCCCGGCTCTGGTTCCTCGGGATACTGCTCGTTATCAGCTCCTATATTAAATAAATAATTATGTACATATAAGATGCACAACCATGATAAGCAAATGATAACTAATACTGTAAGCCGTAAAGTAAATACTGACTCGTCTCGGTACTGCCTCGGGTTATTTCTCCATTATCATCATAATTCACGATTTATTTTCAAGTGTCAATAATACCATACTTATACCATGTTATTATTCCGATACATACTTTGTTAATACCCTTTCCAAAATTTATATATATTTTGTTTCTCTCATCTTGTATTTTCTGTAATATTATTTATATACATTTATATTTTCCAAATTATTCCCATATACCAAATATAATCATTTATTTTTTCCAGAATTTATTTTTATTTTTTTTTTTAATTCAGACTGGGCCATGAACAATGTCGGCCCAGACCTTGCATAGTGCCAAGCCCAGACCCAACTAGGAGCCCAGGCATAGGCCCACACGCAAGCCTAGGCTAGGCAGTCCAGCCCAGCAGCCCAATCAACCCACTGACCTGCTTGCACAGCCGGGTCGACCCGCGACCCACACACACATCGCCGGGTATGCAGCCATGCTCACCTAGCGAGCGGCGGCGCGGTGGCGTACGAAAGCGAGGAGGCGGCAAGCAGGACGAGGCACGATCAAAGCGATGCGGTAGAGGAGGAGACGGCGGCAGGCACAGGACGGAGGAGACGGGTCCGATGGTCTGCTCGTCGAGTTCGTCTCTACTGGACGGCGACGGCGGCTCGTGGTTACAGCGACGAGCGAGGGAGAAGAGAGGGTGGTGCTCGGCGGCTGTGACGCAGGTGGCTGGTGGTGATGTCGGTGGAGGAGGAGAAAAGGATAATGGCGAGTGACGGTGGCGGTGCCGTGGTGGTTCGGCCGGTAGTTGGTGGTGGCGGCAGGAGAAGAAAAGAAGTGATGAAGATGGGGTGTTGGGGTTGGTTGCTAAAACGACGTGGTTTTGGTATTGTGTGTGTTTTTCTTTTTTTTTCTGGTTTAGTTTTGAGAGGTGAGCTGCACTGGTTGTTTTGTGTTTACAAGGGAAGGAAGGGAACTGGGCAATGGGTTGTTTACAGAGGTGAGTGGATGATGGTGGGAGTGATGTGCACTGGGAAGGCAAGAGTCACAGGCTAAAACATGCACAGACACTGACAATGCACGGGTGTCACAGGAAAAGATGAAGCACGGGCGACACAGGAGTAGGCAGCGGCAACCCACAGTTATGCACTACTGTGCAGCATGTGAGGCGTGTCCCGTCTGGACCAGAAAATAACTATAATACCCCCTTGACTTTATTTCTGGTCCGTTTTCTCGAGGATAAACCTGACTTTCCTGAAGATTCCTGGACCCGAAAAATACCAACTCTGATCCGTAAAATCTGCGGAAAAATCTAGGACGTGGGGTAAGGGTCGGTTTCAGAATCCGATGCATAATTTACCCTGAAATAATTACCCGAAATTAATTTCATAAGGTAAATTACTGTACAAGGCCTTTTACAATCCTTGTAAAAACATAAATTTTACCCGGACTATTACAATATAAATATTTCCTACACGATTAAGGTAATATATCAAAGTACTCTTTGCATGTGTATTTCCTTCTACATGAGCACGCCAATATAAACCCATGAGTTGTATCATTTTTTTTCTTTTTGAGGAATCATGAGTTGTATCGTTAGAATTCAGTGAAGTGAGTAATGTTGGAAGTTTCTTTTTGTCTTTTTAGCTTTAGGCTTACACAATGTCTCCTTTGTCCTTATTCCTGCTGCGCTTGTATACTTATCTATTCTTTCTTAATAAAGTATCACGATTAGCAGCGGAAAAAATATTGAAAGTTTCTTCCCATTGAGAGTTTGAATCTTTTTTGGGTTCAATGCTCCAAGGTTAATTTTTTTTTGATAAAAAAAAAGAAAACAAAAGAAAATATTTTTTTAAGTTTTGAGCTAGAGCACTTTCTTTTTTTCTTTAATTAGTCTTCCTGGAGTAATTTATATCTAAAAAATTTTTATAGAGAGAGTGACTCTTGTAACCTAATCAAAGGTGGTACTTATCTGTGTTATTAAATATTTTGGTGAGTCTTCAAATCCAAATTTATTTTGGTCTAATCTATCCCTTCGGCATCAAGAAAGCTAGTTATGGAAGTGCAAGAGATCCAGATTTACATGAACAGAGGAGAAGGAGAATTGAGCTACTACAAGAACTCGTTGTATCAGGTCTCCCTCTTCATTCACACATTAATTGCATGCATTCACACGAGCACACTGTTGGTAACGAACTAATAACTAACTTGGTTCTTTGTTGTATATATAAATATATATAATGTATATATATATGCAATTCAGAAACAAGTGATCTCGATGGCCAGGCCTATAGTGGAAGAAGCAGTAGCAGAGCTACTCCATCAGAACTTGCCTGCAGATTACTTGAGAATGGCAGACATGGGATCCTCTTCAGGGCCCAGTGCCTTATTGCCGTTGTGGGGAATCATTGAAACCATCGCTTCCACTTGCCGCAGATTAGATCATCAGAAAGCACCTCCACTGCAGTTTTTTCTCAATGATCTTGCTGGAAATGATTTCAACACCGTTTTCAGGTCATTGTTGAAACGCCCCGACCCATATTCACCAGCCTCAGTAAACACGTACCGGAACTGTACAATAATAAATACAACACGAGACGCGGCCCAACGGCCCAAAGATAATATCAATGTAAACATCAGTAATCTGGCCCTTCGGCCCAACATCAAAACACATCACCCAAATCCGGAAACCCAAATTATAGCACAGCGGAAGCAATTATAATCTCAAGACACCATATGCAAAACCTGATGCAATCTAATGGATCTGAGTCCTGCCCGAGGGATAACGCCGCAGTCTGTCTGGAATGCATCATACCTGAACCACAAATAACTCAACCTACAGGATGAAAGCCCGCAGGTGAGGGGTGAGTCCGAAGTGCTCACCAACCAAGGATAAACAGAGATATGCAGGCAATCATAATACTTCAAAGAAGAAATACAACAATACTTCAAAGAAGAAATACTGGCAAAAACAGCCACAATGTACCAAATCCAAGACTCGACCCAAACATACCCAAGACTTAATTATTATTCCAATTTTATCTTCCGGGCCCCGTCACGGATAAGCTAGGGTCGTACCAGGTTATCAACATGTTCCTGGTGCCAGATCAAAAAGAATCCGGGATCAACATCCCAATAACAAATCTCAGGGATCAACATCCCAATCAAACCGACATCAACATGCCCATCACAAGTAACCCAGATCATGGCCACCACAAAACAGTCTCAAACCATCCGGTCGTACCTCTACTTACCACGTGACAATTAAGTCATATCCATTCCAAAACCAAATCACAGGAATCGACATCCCAAACCCAAAACCAGAGGACACGACTCACTCATTAACTTTTCCAATTTTAATATCCGGGCCCTGTCACTAGACAAGCTAGGGTCGTACCAGGTTATTAACTAATTCCGGATGCCAGGCCGAACGTAACCCGGGATCAGCATCCCAATAACATAACCAATCCGGGATCAATATCCCAATATCCAAACCAAACCAGGATCAACATCCCATAACCAAGAAACCGGCCATGACACCACAGAACTAGCCTCTAACCATCTAGTCGTACCACTACTTTCCATGTGACAGTTAAATCATCATCATTTCCAATTTCCATTTTCTTTTTCCCAATTATCCATATCACAGTTTATTCCAATTATCCAATCACAACACAAATCGACAACAATCACAAAATCCATAACAGTCAAACAACTATCCAACTTCCTATTAACTCAAGTTATACAACAGACCAATCCATCAACAGTTTCATAACACAAATTATTCACAATCCAACATCAATCACAACACAGAATCCAAGGAACCAATAACAGTCAACACAGCGGTTCAATCAAGCAATCAACATCATAACAACAACAACAACAACAATAACCATAGCAGCCAAATAACCAACACAATTCCATATCATCAAATATTTAACAACAATATATATCAGCACACAGCTTGTTCAATCAACAACAAAGCACATCCAAGTATCAAGAACGCACAACAGTATTATAGGCAACATATCAAGGGTTATCCATCCTCACCTTAGCCGATTATCAGTTATAGAACTCCACGGCAGATTCCAAGTCCGGTTCCTCAAGAAATTGCTCGTTACCAACTCCTATATCAATAAATAATATGCACACATAAGATGGTATGCAGATGCCATGCTAATACTGTATGCCGTAAAATAAATATTGAACCAACTCGGTACTGCCCGGGTTATTCCCATTATCATCATAATTCACCATTTATTACCCATATGTCAAAAATATACCATACTTATACTTATACCCGGATATTATTCCGGTACCATACTTTGATAATACCCTTTCCAGTTTATTCCATAAGTATGTACTTTCCAAAATATTTCCATTATATTTTTCCAAATTAATTACCATGCTATAACTATCTTGCCATATGTATATATATTTTTCCAAAATATTATTTCCCAAAATTATTTTCCAGAATTATAGTTTTTTTCCAGATTTTATTCTCTTTTTATTTTTATTAAAAATCGGACTAGGCCTAAGGGTTAAGCCTGGCCTGCTATGTAAGCTCAAGCCCAGCCTTAGGTAGCAGCCCAAACCAGCCCCAGAAGCAGCCCATAACGCACCAGCCCACATCTCGCGGCCCGGTCGAGGTAACGGATCAACCCGACCCACATCATGACCCATCCGGGTCAAAACCTCACAAACGGGTTTGCTCACCTCGGCGTTGCAGACGACGACGGCGCGAGCGACACGGAACGGTGAGGCGACGACGGAGGCGGGACGACTGCGAGAAGGCGACGACGGGTAGGATGGTGACGGCGTTGGCTGCAAGTGTGCGACTCGGCAGCGGCGAGGACCGGGTCTCCACTCGGACGGCGGCAGTTTGCAGCAGAGCAGGGGCGACGATAGTGGTGACCGGCAGGGAGAAGAGGATGGTGCACGTGAGGGAGGAGAGAGGAGAGATACAGGTGGCGACAAGGTGGTGTGGGTGGTGGTCGGTGGTGGCTCGGCCACGGGAGGAAGAACAGAAAAGAAGAAGGGAGGAGAGAGGGGTGACGTGGCAGTCACTGGTTGGTTGGGTGGCTAGTGTGTTTTGTTTCTTTTTTTTTTTTTTGGTTTGTAGTGAAGGAAGGTGGTTGGCAGAGGTTTTGCAGGCAGGCAAGGATCGTGGAGTGTGTATTTGCAGAAGAAAAGATGGTGATAGCTTTTATGGAAGTGAAAAAAAACACAGGCAAAGCACTGGTGACACACGAGAAAGACAAAGCACGGGCAACACAGGGAAGAGGCGGCGCAGCCCTCAATCATGCAGGTAGGTCGTGTACCGTCCGGACCAGAAAATAACTGATATACCTCCTTAGTTATATTTCTGGTGTGATTTTTCTGAGGATTCTGGGATCCGAAAAATACTAACTTTGATCCGTAAAATCCACGGAAAAATCACGAGCACGGGAAAACCCTCGGTTTCAAAAAACGACACTCGATTTACCTTGAATTAATTACCCAAGATTAAATTCAAAGGTAAATCACTGTATAACGACTTTTACAGTCCCGGTAAAAATACAAATTTTTACCCGGGCTATTACAATTATTGTCAGGCTTTTATCAGAAACTTGGGGAGGATCATAAGTTTGACAAATTTGGGCCTTGTTTTATCGCTGCGGTGCCTGGAAGTTTTCATGGGAGACTCTTTCCAGACAACTCCCTCCATTTTGTCCATTCTTCTTATAGTCTACATTTTCTCTCCCGGGTCAATAAACTTTTGATACATATAAAATGCAAGTATTCTAGCAATTGTTAGAAAGGGACACTAAATTTTGGCTCATTAATTAGACAGGTACCTGAAGGGCTTGTAAGTGAATCTGGAGAAGCATTGAACAAGGGAAACATTTGCTTGGCCGAAACTAGCCATCCAAGTGTACACAACGCATATCTTGACCAATTTGAGAAAGACTTCTCATCATTTTTAAGATCCCACGCATCTGAGGTGATTTCCGGAGGCCGGATGGTCTTGACCATCATGGGAAGGAGTGATCGCAACCCTTCTTGCAAATACGGATGCGAAGTTTGGCAATTGATCGGTGCTTCTCTCAAGGATATGGTGGATGAGGTACTTAAGATAAAATTATGCATGGCCATGGGCTTATGCTAGTGACAAGCATTGTCCTCCTATCCTAATCTTCTCCAAGCAGTATTGGTAGCATTTCTATATTCCATCTCTTATATTGCAAGTGGATCAAGTGCTTATATATGCTTAGTTTCTTTGATCTTCTTTGGAGTAACATTTTTGTTCACTAATTAATAATGAATAGAGGGAAAATGGTACATGCACGCATGCAAGTCCGCATACCTAGCAATACATTATTATCCTATAAGCAAGTTTACAACTGCTATTACTCTTATTCGTGATCATGGTCACATCCCTTATTGGTTCAATTTGATTAATCAGGGAAAAATTGAAGAATCTCTGCTAGATTCGTTCAATGTTCCAATATACTGTCCTTCTGCGGAAGTTGTTAGGAAGTTGATTCAAAGAGAAGGATCCTTCAATATCGATCGGCCGGAACAATTTGAGGTAAATTGGGATGTTCATATCGAGGATGGTAATGGAGACTTGAACTTTGATAAGTGGGCTAGAGGGAGGTGTGTCTCCAAATTAATGAGAGCTGTTGCGGAATCCATGCTAACAAGTCAATTTGGAGCTGCAATAATGGACGACCTATACCATCTGTTATCTTTCAAGTATGCTGATTGCTTGGAGAGAGGGACAGGCTTATGTCATAATCTAGTTATTTCCATGGCCAAGAAGTGATTTTTTTAAAAAAAGTTCCACAAGGACTCAAGTATTTAATATTGAATCAATCCTCCAAACAATCTATGTTAATTGTCTCATCCAAATTGAAAAAACAGTCTATGTTAATTAAAAGATTGTTTCTTTGATTGCAATAAAAAGGACCACCATCTAATTGAAATAATTATGTTTAGAGTTTTTTTTTATGCAAATTATGTTTAGAGTTGATGAAACGCCCCGACCCGTATTTACTGTACACAGTAAACACGTGCCGGAACTGTGACAACCCAACCAAACCATGCCCAGCATACAGTGATACAACAGTAACTCGGGCTCAACAACCCAAAAATAATAACGTCAATAACAACATAATCGGCCCAATGGCCCAACAATAACAAAATAATGCACAGCGGAAGACTTATAAACTCACAAAACACTGTATGTGACACTGATGCAAACTATGGATCCGAGCCCTGTCCAAGGGATAACGTCGCAGCCTGTCTGGAATGCACCAAACCTGTACCACAAATAACTCATCCTACGGGATGAAAGCCCGCAGGTGAGGGGTGAGTCCGAAGTGCTCACCGACGAAGGATAGACAATCAATATGCAACAGTAATAACTCAAGGTCCAAAAACAGGTAAAAACCACCAAACACATACCAAACCGAAAACTCGACCCAAAACCGGTCCAAGACCAAAAAGACTCAAATAAAACCCAATGTCCAATTTTATCTTTCCGGGCCCCGTCACGGATAAGCTAGGGGTCAGACCTGGTTATCAACATATTCCGGGTGCCGGACCAAATCCAGAGAACCCAGGAATCGACATCCCAAAAATACGAACCCAGGGATAGACATCCCAAAAATAATCACGGGATAGACATCCCAAGCATAGACATGCTTATCACAAGTAATCCAGGTCACGGCCACCACGAAACAGTCTTAAACCATCGAGTCATGCCACTACTTACCACGTGACAATTATATTATCGTCAAAATAAAATCACAGCGAACAACATCCCTAACCGAAATACCGGGATAGACATCCCTATCCAAAATCAAGGATCGACATCCTTATCACAATTTATTATTAATTCCTTTATACTTATGGTCAAGACACGAAAATAAATATTCAAAACCCGACGCACGGGGATAAACATCCCAAAACCAAATCACAGCAAATGCAGCATCCAACAACGCAATAAACATCAAACACAATAACCGAGTAATACAGGCACATATTGAAGGAAATCCATCCTCACCTTGGCCGATTACTCAACTCCGGAAAGAATGACCGGTCCGACGTCGGCTCCTCGGGAAACTGCCCGATATCCGAACCTATACAACAAAACAATACATACACATAAATGCACATAATCGGTATGCTATGATCCCCAAACTGCGAAATAACCCATCCCGGTTACATATCTTTTATTATTTCCATTTACCAAAAATATTATACCGTATGTCTATCCGAATATAATTTCGGTACCATACTTTAATTAAAACTCTCCTTAAAATATTTTCATAAAATAATTATAATTTTTCCAAAATTATAATGACCATAATTTTCCCAAAAAAATAATGACGTATTTATAATTTTTTTTAGAAAATATATATAGTATTTATCTTTTTCTAAATATATATAATAATATTTACCAACACTAATATAATTACCTTTAATCTTCAAAGTACATATATATATATATTTTTTTTCCGCAACCATAATTTTCGAGGGAAAATGTATATATAAAATTTCCAGGAATTAATTTCATGATATTTATATTTTTTTCAAATAATAATAGTTTTCCAAAACATAACTTAATTATTTATCAAAGTATATATACTTATATTTTCCTCAAAATACCAGAATTAAATTGACCATAATTTTCTCAAAGTAAATATATAATTTTTTTCCAAAATTATATACCAGATTATGAATAAATAAATATATATATTGTTTTTTTAATTAAACGGACTGGGCCATGAATAGTGCGGCCCAGACCAAGGCAGCAGCCCAGCACAGGCCTGCCAAGGCCCGGCCCAGCACCACACAGCCCAACCCAGCAACAAAACCCAACCCAGCAACAAAACCCAACCCAAACTGTTCGCGACCCGTTAGAGGAAACGGGTCGAACGCGGGTCTCAGCTCGGGTTGCAGCAACGGCGGCGCGACGAGCGACAGGGACGGGCGAGAAGAAGGCTAGCGCGAGGTCGGCGAGGCTGAGGCGACTCCATGGGCGGCGGAAAGGAGGCGCTGCGTCGCCGGTGTCGTCGTCAGCGGCGCAGAGAGGGAGATCCGCGGGTTTCGCCGCGGGTCAACGGCGCGTCACGGCGCTTCGGTGGACGGAAGGCGACGGGATCAGCGGCGTTGAGAAGGCGACGGCGAGGAGATGATGCTGGTGGCGGCGGTGCGACGAGAGGTGGCGCGGAATGCTTCGTCGTGAACAGTGATGGCTCGGGGGTGACGCACTGTTCATCTCTTCACGGGTTTCCTTTCCTTTTTTTTCTTTTTTTTCTTTTCTTTTTCTATTTTCTTCATTTTCTTTTCTTTTCTTTTTCTTTTCCCTATTTTTCTGATTGGTTTTTTTTTCATTCCTCTTCCTTTTTTTCTTCTCCCGATTTTTCTTTTTTATTATTTATTTTTTTTCTTTTTTTTCTTCTTTTTTTCTCTCTTTTTTTTTCCTCTCTTTTTCTTTTTCCTCTCCTTTTCTCTCTCTTTTTTTTTTCTTTTTCTTCTCCTCTTCCCCTCTTCCTCTCCTTCTCCTGGTTTCTTCTTCTTTTATAACTATGAAAATGCTGTGCGTCATGTGATCATCCAATAATGCAGCTTGGCTGCATTACGGAGCGAGTCCGGTCCGGACCAGAAAATAACTGATACCCCCTTAGTTATTTTCCAGTGTGATTTTTCCGAAAATTCCGGGACCCGAAAAATCCACGGGAAAATCTTGAGCGCGGGAAAACCCTCGGTTACGAAAAATGACGTCCGATTTACCTTGAATTAATTACCCAAGATTAATTCAACAGTAAATTACGGTAAAAATACTTTTATAGTCGGATAAAAATCCAAAATTTTTACCTGCGCTGTTACAGTTGAGTTGCCATACTTAATATATACCTGATCTCTCTCGTTGTAACAGCCCGGGTAAAATTTGGATTTTTACCGGAACTGTTAAAGTCGTTATACAGTGATTTACCGAATGAATTAATCTTGGGTAATTAATTCAAGGTAAATCGGGCGTTGTCTTTCGAAACCGAGAGTTTTCCCGCGCTCGAGATTTTCCCGCGGATTTTTCGAACCTAAGTTGGTATTTTTCGGGTTCGGATTTTCTCAGAAAATCACACCGGAAAATAGCTAAGGAGGTATCGGTTATTTTCTGGACCGGATCGGACTCGCCCGTAATATGGACGATTTGCGTTATTGCTCACATGCTTAATAGTAAAAAGGAAAAAAAAGTAAATAAAAATAAAAATAAAAATAAAAAAACCAGTTTAAAACCGGTGAAGGAAGAAGGGGAAGAAGAGAGGGAAAAAAAATAGGAGAGAAAAGAAAGAAAAAGAAAAAAGAGAGAGAAAAAGAAGAGAAAAGAGAGAAAAGAAGAAAAAGAAGAAAAAGAAGAAAAAGAAAAAAAGAAAAAAAAGAGGAGCAGAGGGCCGGACCACCACCGACGGCCACCCTCGTCACCGCCATCATCATCTTGTTCTTCCTCCTCGCGACGAGTCAGCAGCACCGCCGACGAAGCAGGAACTCGTCAGCAACTGCGTCGTCGCCCATCCTCCTCCCTGCACGCCGACGAGCCTCTTCTTCCTCTCCTTTCTCCTCTCCGGCAACACCTCCACCGCGCCGTCTGAGTCCTTCACGAACCACTGCCACCTTGCTCGTGTCGCCACTCTCACGCGACTCCACCTGCAGTCGGCCCTACCTCGACACACGCCGTGCCACGCCGCCTGCAACCCGCCACCACCAAGGTGAGGAAGACGACCCGGTTAAGATGGTTCACGGGTCGGTTGACCCGGTTCTGATGGATGGGTATTTTTTGTTGGGTTGGGCCTTAGCAGGTTGGGTTCTTATTGGGTTGAGTTGGGCTGTGATGGGTTTGCGGGCTGGACTCCCGGGCCTGCACGTGGGCCTAAACCTAGGCTCCTGTTTGGGGCCTAGATTTGGTACTGTGCATGGCCTGGGCTTGCACTATTTGGCCCAGTCCGGAATTAAAATAAATAATAATAATAAAAATAATAATAATAAAATCTGATCTATATACTTTTATGATTAATACTTTGGAAATTAAACTATAGAAGTATTTTGGAAAATATATATGATTATTATGGAATTTTGGGAAAGAATAAGATATGGGAAATAAATAATATTTATGCATACGGGAACAATTTGGGAAAATTGTATATGTGCATTTATAAATTCGTATTTATTCTCAGAAAATAAGTTTATGTGAATATACTTTCTGGAAATGGAGTTTTCTAAAAATAATAATGCTTGGGAATTATATTTTGGAAAGTATAATAATTTTTATAGAAATATTATGGAAAATACATACACATGTTATAATTTTCAGAAAAATTATAGTAATTATTATTTTGGGAATTATAGTTATTTTATGAAAATAT
>JAKUCV010004917.1:118536-130488 GCA_028386065.3 Turnera subulata
ATTTATAATTTTCAGAAAATATTTATGTAGTATTTATCTTTTCTAAATATATATAGTAATAGTATTTTCCAACACAAAATATAATTAACTTTAATTTTCCAACTACATATTTATACACATATACCATAATCATAATTTTTCAGACGAAATAATATGCATATTAAATTTTCAGAAATTATTTTCAAGGTATATATATTTATTTTCCAAATAATACTAGTTTTTCCTAAAACATTACTTAATTATTTTTCAAAGTAAATATATTTATATTTTCCTGAAAATTCCAGAATTAAATTGGAAATAATTTCCTCAAAATAAATATGTATTTTTTCTCAAAATTAATTTCCAGAATAATAAATAATTACATATATATATTTAGTTTTTTTTATTATTAAAATTTAATCGGGCTGGGCCATGAATAGTGCCGGCCCAGACCCTGCACAGTGCCAAGCCCAGGCCCGTGCAGAGCCCAGTAGCACAGCCGGCCCACGCCCAAATCATTCCCCAGCCCAGATTTCACAGCCCAGAAACACGACCCGACTACATGTGACGGATCTTGCAACAATCGGGTCTTACCTCCGGGTTGCGGCGGCTGGCGACGACGGCGAGGCGCGAGGAAGGACGCGAGCACAACCACGAAAGCGGCGGAAGCAGGCGACTCCCTGGGCGGTGCAAGCTCGGCGCGGCGACGTCGGTGCGAGGCGGCAGCTGCGAGGGAGTTGGATCCGCGGGTCGCGCGGCGGGTCGTTGGCGCGTCACGGCGGCTACGGCGACGGAACTCGATGGCGACAGCTGGGGTGAGGTCGCGTCGGCCCTGCGAGCACGGCGGTGTGGCGTGCAGCGGTGCCGGTCGCTTCCTCGTGTACAGTGATGGAGGCGGCGAAGGTGATGCACTGTTCCCCCCTTTTTTTTTCTTTTTCTGCAATTTCTTTTCTTTTCTTTTCCTCTATTTCCTTCTTCTTTTTCTGTATTTTCCGATTTTTCCTCTCTTTTTTTTTTCTTTCTTTTTTTGTTTATCCTCCCTCTCTGATTTCCTTTTTTTTCTATTTTTCTCTGTTTTTGTTTTTATTATTTTTTTTCTATTTTCTTTTCTTTTTTTTCTTCTTTTCTCTCTTTTTCTTTTTCTCTCTTTCTCTCTTTTTTTTTTTCTTTCTTCTCTTCCTCTCCCGGCTCCTTCCCTTCTCCTGCTTCTTTTATAAACTGAATATACTATTTGGCATGTGAATTACAAATAATGTAATTCGTCTGCATTACGGGCGAATCCGATCCGGACCAGAAAATAACAGGTACCTCCTTAGTTATTTTCCGGTGTGATTTTTTGAGAAATTCCGAAACCCGAAAAATACCAACTTAGTTCCGAAAAATCCACAGGAAAATCACGAGCGCGGGAAAACCCTCGGTTTCGAAAAACGACTCCCAATTTACCTTGAATTAATTACCCAAGATTAATTCAACAGTAAATCACGGTAAATAGACTTTTACAGTCCGGTAAAAATCCAAAATTTTTACCCGGGCTGTTACATCATTAGTAAGTCGAGAAATTTGTATAAAATAAAAATTTTTCTCAATTTCTTAAGAAACTCTAGTTACCATGAACACAATACATAAATATAGAAAAATCATTGTAAAATATAAAAAATGAAAGAACTTTTTTGTAATTTTTTCTATCTTAATTTATAATTCTTACTATTGTGATTTTGGTCGTACAAATTATCAAGAAGCTTTTATAAAGAAAAGGTTGAGAGAGTGGAGAGACTTACCTCCTTTGTGTCTTCTTTCCTTCTTTTTGCTGAATTGATGGCCATATCCCATATATACACAACACTTTCATTACTTTTTTTAATAATGAATATATTTTTCTATTAATAACAACAGTCTAGATGCATTAAACCTAGAAGTCCAAAAAATGCCCATGAATTTTTGTAACATCATTAGAAGGATTACCCTCCTTTCATTAGTGGAAGTTGATGTTCAAACGTTCAATAAAAAAAAAAACACTTAAAAGAGTCCAAAAGGCTAGATACCTATAGAAATACAAAACCTTCATGACTTTTAGTTTATCATGTATAAAGACAATGAATGAATTTTCTACTACAATATAAATAATGATTAAAAAATTTGATAGCTCCACGCCAAACCCTTTATCTATCCATATATAAATTCATTTAACATTAATAAATTTAACTCTTTATATTCCATATTTAATGTATTAATCTATATTAACCTTCATGACTTTTGGTTTATCATGTATGAAAAAATGAATGAATTTAATGCATGCTAGTAATGGATGAATTTTTCTACTACAATAAAAATAATGATTAAAAAATTTGATAGTTACACGCATATAAGAAAGACCCTTTATCTATCCATAATATTTCATTTAAGATTAATAAATTTAAATCTTTATATTCCATATTTAATATATTAATCTATATTAATCTACAAGATGACACGTGTACAATTTGCCACAATGAATTCAAATTTTCATAAAATAGAGAGGTCTTTGATTTAATATATATATATATATATAATATTATGATTAAAAAATAGTAAATTAAAAAAAATTATAGTAGAAATTTGTAATCTATCATTTAATTCTTGTCACATGTCATTAATTTTTGTTTATTGGATTGACCAAACTTTCCTTTCTTTTTTTTTCTTAATAGAGCTAACCAAATGCCAAAAATTGACCCAATTCGTACCATGTTGTAAAAGCCCAAGATCATGCTTGTTCTCTCCTCCCTCATTATTTAGACCAGACAAACCCAATAGGCCAAAACGCTTTTGGGCCAGACTAAAGCAGATCCTGCATTTTCCCAGTTTCCCCTCTCGATTTGTACAAATAGCCATAAATACGGACTATGTAACAGCCCACTTGAATTGTCTAGAAGAACAAAGAAGAAAACACGACCCCCTCCCCACCATACTGGAATGAATACATTCCCGCCACGCAAGATGAATAGACAGAAGAAGAAGCTCGTGGAAGTTTATAGATGTATCACGTCAAATCTTGATCATCAATATTCATCATCCTTTTTTAACAGCAGAACCCCCGAAACTTCATAAACCCCAACCCACCATTCCTTATATATATATCACTTCTCTCCCGCTCTGATCACACAGTGAGTGAGAGAAATTAAAAGTTCTTCCACGCAGAAACACACACTAGCTAGTGCACTTTTACTTATATAAGGTTATACCATTCACATCCTTTTTTTGAGCAACTATGTCTCTCATCCGATCATTGCTTGGAAACCCATCAACCACCGACATCTGGTCCCCAAGTGGCGCCAGCAACGAGGTGTCAAGGTTCGCCAATGCACAGGTGGATTGGAAGGAGACCCCACAAACCCATATCTTCAAGGCGGATCTCCCTGGCCTGAAGAAGGAGGAGGTGAAGGTGGAGGTTGAGGAAGGCAGGGTTCTCCAGATCAGCGGGGAGAGGAGCGTGGAGAAAGAGGACAAGAACGACAAGTGGCACCGGGTTGAAAGGGGTAGCGGCAAGTTCCTCAGGAGGTTCTGGCTGCCGGAGAATGCTAAGGTGGATGAAGTGAAGGCTTCGCTGGAGAATGGGGTGCTCACCGTCACCGTCCCTAAGACTGAGGAGAAGAAGCCTGAAGTCAAGTCCATTGAGATCAGCGGCTGAGCTAATTAATTAAATTAATTAGCTCCACTGTCTTCCACCAGAATGGAGGCATTCCATATGGTTTTATGTTAATTGTTCCGTGTGGCTGTTCGTTACCAATGGCTTGTGTGTCTTTTGAGTTTAAAAGAAATTTGGATACGATGTTGTAATGTGATGTGATTGTGGTCATAATAAATCTTTTCTTTAACACAGATAATGTGCCTTGCAATTTTACATATCCATGGACCATGATCAGTTCCTTAAAAATGCATTTCCTGGACTGATGATTTCCGGTGGCAATTTGTTCTTGACATGAAGTCCTACCATTTACACATTACAATTACTAATACTCACCAATTGCAGGGTGCCCCAGGAGGACATCAAGTTGTGGCACCCAATTCCAAGTTTGCAGCCCACTACTCCTTGGTTCTTTTAGTTTCAATGGCCTCCTTCAAAAGGATGAGTCAAAAAATGATAGTAAATACCGTAAAAATTAAAACCTTCCTTATGGTTCATGGCCCAAGGGTTTAGGCTTATTAAAGTACAAGAATCCATGCTTGTAGTCTAATACCAGGCGCAGCTAGGCCTAGCTAAACTACCAAACCTGAAGGCCTCTAACTCTATAGAATGTGGGAAAAAAGAGAGCAATAGCGAGAGAATTGCTGGATTGGGTCAAAATCAGCTTCCTCGATCCTGAAGACGCGAGGAGGAAGATCTCGAAGTCCAAAAATACGTTTCGGAGCCCATTTTTGCTTGTGATGGACCTATCTAAAACTTACTGAACCAAACCTAGCCACACCATCACAAATGGGTACGATGACACATAAGAAGAACTCCTCCTGAATATATATATATATATATATATATATATGCTGCTGATGGACATATTTTTTTGTGTGTGGAGAAACCACACCAGCACCATGACTCGAACATTTGTGTATTTGTTGCTTTCTGATAATGGATGTGCTACTTGGAGCCATAATTTTAAAATGACTGAGGCCAGTTCGTCTATCTCTTTGATTGTGGTACCGTAGCTAGCCGGCATCGTTTGTATTCATAGGCTTACCATATGTACATCATACTGACAGTTGGTAAGGTAAGGAAAGCGATTGCTTATCCCCGCTGCTGCGCTAATAAAGGCAATCTCATAATTTTTGTTCTTTTTTTTTAAACGTATCAAGGTGCGTTCCTTTGGGACAACAGCAATGTCATAATTTTTGTTAAGTTGGCCAGTTCTTCCCTTTTTTTTTTTGTGAAAAGTTCATCCCATTATATTAATTGAAAATTAGAGTTTTAGTAGAAGAGTCTTGCAGTGGCGTGGAGGCAATAGGATTTACTAAATCTTGTTGTTCTTATTTCTGGTTTTGTACTTGTTTAATGTATTAGTTATTGCAAATTGTTAAGTTGTTAGTAACTCTTAGCAAAAAAAAAAAAAAAGAGAGAGAGAATTTTTGTACTCCAATGTTCGCTAGCTTTAGTATTATTGAGACAACACTTTGACACTGTCACTTCTGAGTTGTGACAGACTGCTGCAGAATGCAGAAAAGCCAAATAATACCCAGAACAATCCAAACCAATACCTGACTGGTGCCTCTGGCGAGCGGCGTTAAAGCTTTGTCTCATTGGATGATGAAATGAGCTTGTTTCTCATCATCTTTCGCAAACGAAACTAGTTGGAAGGAGAAATTAAATTGTTATTATTCCGCCCCTTTTCTTTCTCAATTCTTTATAAGCAAAAGAATATTGGGCTCAGCCTCAAATTTTTCATCCAATCGAGAAATAGGCTAACACACAAAGTGCATTTGCAACTTAGTTAAGAATAACCATGAAGGAAAGTATTGATCATTTCTTTATGAATAAAGGAAAACATTAATTATACCTCAGAAAATGTCAATCCTCCACTAGTACTACTTTAATCATCAATTAGCTATAGAGTTACATGCAGGAAACTTGTAAATGACATATTCTTTAATTCTTGATTACATAATTGTACTACTTAATAAATTTGTTAAACCGCATGCCTCTTCTTGCACCAAAAGGTAAAAACTGAAACCATCCACTCCAGGAGAAACTGATCCTTTGTTCATTTCTTCCCTTACTAAAGCCACGTTTAAGAAATTAAAGTTTTTTAATCATAACCCAGAACTGTTCGTAGATTTCACTTTGTGATCTTTTCTCTTCTTCTTCAAACTTTGACAAAGTTAAGACATCGCCCACAATGCCTTGTACTAAAGGTGGGGGGAATAAGGGATGAAATGCACGCCAAGATTGGAATACGACAAGCTTAAAAGAGGTGGGAGGATAAGGAAAGAAAATTGTGGCATGTAAAAAAAAAAGGATTCCCCAAAAATTAAGCGTCCAAGAATGTCCCCCTCTTATTTTCAATTCATGTGGGGTTTATAGCATGCTCCAAGTTTGTCAAGGTAGGCCACAGAAGGAAACATGATTTCCTTTTTAATGTCGGATAAAATAATTGCAGTGTAAGGATACCCTCAAATAATAATGGGGACATGTATAGTGTCCCTTTCTCTTCCGTATGATATGATTCAATGTTCCTGTGCACAATGACCGTCTCATAACATATATAATTAGATGCATGTTGTGAATATTGGGTATTTAATGGAGAATTTTGATGATGAAAGTTTGGAGAAAGAGGGGATAAGAGGAAGAAGGAGAACACGGGAGGAGCTGCTTGTCTCAGCTTGTTTCTAATCATTTCATTCATCAAGTATGAATATATACAATGATGTGGTAGGTGGTACAGTAGTGTACAGTGACATCCATAATGCTACACGTTTTATAACACTCCCCCTTGAATGTCATTGTACATTGTGTAGAATACGGTAAATAGAGAACTGCCTCATTAAAAACCTTACCAAGAAAAACCCTGTGGGATAAAAACTTGGTGAAGGAAAAAAGAGTGCAGTGCGTATTCTACTCCCCCTCATTTTGGTCTCCCTCGATTTCTTGATGTCGTGGCATGTCAATTATCTTCTTGTCATCTTCTGGGAATGTGCCTTGTTTGATCACTTTTGATTCATCATTACTCTAACTGGACAATGTGGGTAGCTTTATCTTCATAATTTTGTTATTGGAGCATCTGCCTTGCTATCATCTTGAGTATGCAGCATCTTCGAATGTAGTCAAGCACGGTCTCGACTAGCTCCGTGTATAATGATAATTTCTGCATCATTGGTAGTGTTTTGTGCTTCACGTGATACTTCTGGTATCAATAGGCTTATGGCAGAAGCTACGGGCTTCATGTTACAAGCACTTTAACATGGTACTCCGGGACCAATAAGTGCAAATTTGGTTTAAACCATATAAAAGTCAATTAGTTTGATTATTGTGTATTCCCGGGAATTAGTTGCTTCAGGCGACTTGAATCCTTCAAGGATTCTCATGCATATATCATAACTTGTGGATCCATAAAAATAGGTTGGAACTGCATCCATTTAGATACATTTCTAATATATTGCAAGACTTACCAAATAATTGCATCCACCACAGGGGAGCATATCTCCTCATAATGAATACCTTGTCGTTTGGGTAAAACTTTGTGCCACAAACCGTGCTTTATATTTCACTACTTATTACTTTTCCGCACAAATTCCCATTTTATGACCAATTGAATTTTACACCTTCTGGTATACGGACTACAAGTCCGGAAATTTCTCGCTTCATGCGAGTCCAACACAGCCTTTAATCATATTTCTCTATTTTGGCCAATCATATTGTGCCTACATTCGCCAATGTAGGTTCATGATCCTCATTTTATTTAGCGCTATATTATAAATAAAACAAGTATTCCGTCGACGGTTATTTCACGTCGATTCCATCTTATTCCTGACACTATAATTAAGATCTCATCATTTTCAATTTATTTCAGGTACCTGAGTTACTTTTGGAACTTTATTAATTGTGTCAGGGACCTCTTCTGGAGGATTTTTCCTCTTCTTGAGGACTTTTAATTCAAACCTCTACTGGAGGCCTTATTTCCTTACTGGGGCCATCTTATCACTTTGCACTTTAAACAATAATAATTGCGGAATTAAAAGGAGAGAAAGGCAAACCGATTTATACTGGTTCACACACACACAACCCGTGTGGCTAATCCAGTCCTCCGAGAGACTCTCTCGAAGAATCCACTATCACCGTTAAGCTTCCGGGTGCTTAACAAACCGTTTACAACTCCTGCTTGAAGATTCAACACTTCAAGACTTTTCCCACAGAAAGAAGACCCTCTTCCTATGAATTCACTACAAGGGAATAATCCTCCCTCAAGGTGTGTGATTACAATTGAGTCACTCAAAGCAAAAACTCTCTTCAAGAGTAGGTATGAGTACACAAAGTAAGCTCTATAAGACAACTCTCAATTCTCAATGATATTGGCTCATAAATGATATGTATGTATAACAATGAATGCTTGAAATTGTAGAGAGTCAATATGTATATAAAACAGAGACCTACATGCTCTATTTATAAGGTTAAAAACATGTATTACCGTTGGAAAATCAGTTCAAAACATCTTTAAACAAAGTATCATGGAAAGGTGAAAAGTATATCTGCTCATGTCGGCTGAACATCGATGTTGCAAATCAGGACATCGATGTTCTAGCCTTTGAGTATGCATTATTGGCCCAACGGTCATAAGGACATCGATGTTGCAAAGCTGGACATCGATGTCCTGGCCAGTGAATGTGAATTATTGGGCTAACGGTCACTAGAACATCGATGTTGGCCAGAAGGACATCGATGTTCCACAAGACATTGTCCAAGACCCGAGACGAAATAACATCGATGTTCCATAGCTGAACATCGATGTTTTGGACATTCCCAAAACAATCTTAAAACCAGATTCAATAGGACATCGATGTTATGAAATAGGACATCGATGTTCAAACTCTTCAAAGCAATTTTTAAGCATAACGGTCATGAGGACATCGATGTTCAGAAATTGGACATCGATGTTATAAACTACTGCCTACTTTTGGAAAAATTATTTTAGTGCAGGACATCGATGTTCCAATATTGGACATCGATGTTCAAAGCTTAGAAACCTTCTCGAAAGCTTGGTTTCACGGCAGGACATCGATGTTCAAAATTGGGACATCGATGTTCATGGCTCGGAAGACATAAATATGATTGAAATAAAATCAAATTGATGCATGAGTAAAAGTGATTTTGTTTGAGCTAATAACTTAGAGACATTGAATGTTTAACCTTGTACAAAATTGAGTTCCTAACTCTTCTTTTTCTTCTTGCTTGATTTTGTCACATCCATTCTTGAACTCTTGATGTCATAAGGCTTTGCTCTTGATTATTTCTTTTTGCTCCATAATAATGATCATCTTAATACAAGGTTGATTTGTCATTATCAAAACCTGAATGAGATAAAGAGATGTTAGCAAAACATTATTTTTAAAAATTTCCCCCTTTTTGATAATGGCAAACAAGTTAAAGTATGTGTTTATTAGTTCCCCTTATGTTTTAGCCATGATACCATTTAAGTTGAACTTTTTGAACTTGGTGTGCACATACATATTGTTTTCCCCCTTTTGGCATGAGCAAAAAGAAATTGAAAAGACAAAAACAAGCTCTGATTCAAATGAAAGAACATGAAAGATAACATAAGATAAAAAAAAATAGAAATATGTGTGTTAGTTCCCATCATCATCATCGTTATCTTCTTCATTTTCGGCAGCAACTTCTTCTTCTTCATTCGCCGCGTCCATGTCCATAGGATCACCGGCCACAGTAGGATCATATGGCTCATCATCATCTTCTCCCTCAGCTCCAAAATCATAGCCCTGAAATGTTGTTTGATAGGGTGGAGGTTGATAGTGGACTCTATCAAAGTAGGACCGAAGAGCATGCCCTTGGCGTTGAACTTCAAAGTCAATGCGATCAATGGACCGTCCCATACTATTAACACTCATTTGAAGATGGGTAAGAGAAGCTGCAATCGATTCAAGAGTGACAACAGAAGCTTGAGGAGCCGGTTCGGGACAAACTGGTGCTGCGGAACTCTCACTCGGTGGAAGTCTGGGTGCTTGCTCGGATTTACCAGTTCGAAAGGTGTCATCACTAATGGCCCACGTTTTTGTATGAGAGACTTGGGGACCTTCCCGAGCATCAATGCCGGCCTGTAGGAGAATGTCCAACACCATGATGGGATAGGGCAGAGGATGATGGGTGGATTGAGACGGATAGTCGGTCATGTGCATAAGCACAAAACGTGCCCAATTAATTGGAGCATGATGGAGAATGGCATGGAGTATCTTCATATCCTCAATAGATAGGACGGTATGATTTCCGGGTCGTGGCTTGATCACCCGGGTGATGAGATAAAACAGAACACGATTCTCCGGAGGAAGAGAATGAATTGTTGGTCTTTTGGAATGGGCGGTACGGACAACCTCCGTGAAACCGAGCGCTTGCAAAAGAGGAGCTTCAGTGGTCATGATGAAATGAGGACCGCCATAAGAGGCAATATCCTCACCCTGAGATGGTAAGCCGGAAACTGCCCCGAATTGCTCGAGAGTCAAAGAGATAGCAATTCCATTCACCTGAGTTGTTAACACGTCACCATCGCGATTGAGGGTGGAGTAGAAGGCTTTGGTAAAATCGGCACTATATTGATGGCTTCGGTTGGTTACGAAGTCCCACAATCCAGATGCTCGAAGGTGCTCTTCAAGCCTTGTGTAGTTCTTCTCCCTGGGATACGAGACCGGAAGATACCGGGGAGGAAAAATTTGACGAGTGTGAAAGAGTGATTGATAGAGTGTGAGTTGTGCACGTGAGGTGAACCAAACAGCGGATTGGTCATCCAAAGGTATTTTAGAAGAAGAGGAAGAAGGACCTCCTCTATTGGAGGGTTGTCTCACAGGCATTTTGCCGTGTCTGTCCATAGTGTAAGTGTTGAATCAGGGAGTATAGAGGTGAAGATAGGAAGGATATGGAGTAGAGAATGCAAGAAGAAGACTTGGATAGATTGTGGAGAAGAGTGGAAATGTAGAGGAATAGAGTGTATAAAGAAGGCAGCAGAAAAATAGCTGTTGGGAGCTGGTAACGGCTAGTAACGGCTATAAACGACTAGAAAGTGTTGAAGACAACGGTCAATAAATCTCCCAACGGCTATATTTTTTTTTTTGAAAATCTGCAGCTGAACATCGATGTCCAAGATCGTAACATCGATGTTCTGTACTGTTTGGCTGATTCTGTGAACGGCTAACGGCTATTTTTTAAAAAAATCCGCAGCTGAACATCGATGTCCACCATTGGAACATCGATGTTATTTACTCTCGGGTCCGAGTTTTGTAAACACTGAAAAAGAGGACATCGATGTCATTATTCAGGACATCGATGTTATGTGCTCTCGGGTCCATGCTGTGGAACGTTTAAGCAAATCAGACATCGATGTTCGGATTTGGAACATCGATGTTTTATGCCCTCGGTTGTGTGAAACATTGATGTTGAAAAATATGGAAGGAAAAGAATACTTACTGAACATCGATGTTCCGATACAAAACATCGATGTTGTATGGGCTTTACATGTTTTGTCCAATTTGTGGTTCTTCCGGTTCCCCCTGTCTTTTGGCCTTGGTGAGGGGTACCTGCAAAACTTAGTTAGACGAGCCTCGGGTGCTCAAGTTAGCAAACATAATACACTAGTTTTAGAAAGTTGAAACATGGGTGACAAATTTAAGGATAGTAAGTTGGCCTCTGCCCCCAAGATTTATTGTCTTGGATTTCTATCCTCCCGGGATGAGAGGGTATCTCCTTGTCGTAAGTACACCGGGCTCGAGAAAATGTCTAGTCAGTTGGACTTTGGGTGCCTCTGATGCCCAACTAATTAGACTGTAAGTTCCGTGATGAATCAATAATGCAGTTTAGGCCACGATTTTCAACAAAGCAGACGCTTGATTATCTGAGAAATTGGATGTTAGCAATAAATGAATTTGCAAGTATCGCAAAAAGGAGATTCTTGAAAATCGAAGCGGTTTGGAGGGGCCTTCCTCTGAACGTTATTCATGATACTCTAAGGATAGGTAGGGGTCACTTCCTGAACACTGCTGGTCACTTCAGAAATTTGTAGGGGTCACCTTTTGAGAGAAGAAGCAATAT
Organism: Turnera subulata; assembly: GCA_028386065.3. NCBI lineage: Eukaryota > Viridiplantae > Streptophyta > Magnoliopsida > Malpighiales > Passifloraceae > Turnera > Turnera subulata. Next base: position 130,286 of record JAKUCV010004917.1, read on the forward strand.
AATTATGTTTCTATAAATAGACATACGTTAGAGCTTATTAAACACAGAAAGTTTATAATCCAATTTCAGAAAGAGAGTTAGCAAAAATATCAAAAGCAAAAATGCCTTCCCCTTCCACTGTCTTTTTTGTTGAGGGTGCTAGCGTAGGTAGGAGAAATCGGTTGGCTTTCAGCATCATAAATGAGCAACAAGGGCCATTGCCA
>JAKUCV010004918.1:0-24793 GCA_028386065.3 Turnera subulata
GGCCCAGGTGCAGAGCCCAAGCCCAGGAAGGCCCAAGCCCTGACCCGGACCACCAACCCGGCCCGCGAATCAACCCACCCGAACCGTCAGATCCAATCTCATACCCGGGTTGGCTTGACCCGCGAGCTCCTCATCCGGGTCGTCCTACTTTCGTTCTGCTCACCTAGCAGACGGCAGGCGGCGGCTGACGAGGGCGACTGCGAGCGGTGGCGAGACGCGACGATGAGGACGACTCAGCTCGACAAGGCGGCGACAGAAATGGGATTGCTAGTGCGGCGGGTCGCGGTGGTCTCCTCGTCCCGGTGCTTATGTGATGAAGACGCGACGAAGTGGATGGAGGGGAAGAGATGGCGGCGTTGCAGATCCTGGCGGTGGCGATGGATGCGCGAGGAGAGGAGGGGGTGTCGGGGCGCCGCACGCGGTGGTGGTGGTGGTCGGAGAAGATGAAGAGGAAGGGGAGGGGTGACGTCGTTTTGCAGCCGGGTTTCTTCCTGGTTGTGTTTTTTTTTTCTTTTTTTAAATATAGGTATATGGGTATGCTAATGGAAGATGTGTGTTAAGAGTTTAGACAAAGCAGCAAGCTGGTGGCGTACTTCTGGACAGCAGGGGCAGAATTTTCTTTGTTATATAAAATCAAGGAAGGGAAAAAGACAATTAATTATGGCAGACAAGATGAAGGAAAAATCTGTCAATTATTGAGCAATTATAGGGGTTCCTGTGTGCGCATGATTGCAGGAAAAATCTGATTCATTTAAAGACCTTTTTGCCCTTCTTGTTTCCTTTAGGTTTTGTTTTAACCTAGGGGCATTTTCGTCTTTTCGCACTTTTACCAGTCCGGAAAATTCTACCTCGTCCCGGAAATTCCGTAAAAATATCCGGGGTATGAATCGAGACTCGGAATTAGAATCCGATGCTCGGTTCTCCATGAAATAATTACTAAAGGTTAATTCCTTCCGATAAATCACTATGCAAAGGAATTACGGTCGCGGTAAAAACGAAAAATTTACCTGGGCTGTTACATATCATATTCCCGACACAAGTAAAATAAGAGCTTTTTTCCCATTTAGTATAGTAATTATATTTTTGTACATTTTTTTATACTAATAGATGAAGGTAGGGCTCGAACTCGAGTCCCATCCCTCTGTTCCTTTTACAAAAGAGTATAAATAGTTGTTTTTTTTAGTAATTGTTGAAGCCCTCCCTCAAAGTTTTTTTTTTTAAAAAAAAACAAAGATTACACTAGCCAACCCATACTTCTTTATCGATAATTTAAGGGTTTGCCTTTTTATGAATTTTATTTTTGGATACGATTGGAAAATTAACTTTTATTTTATTGGCTGATAGTATATTAACCGTTGAAGCCCTCCCCTTCGTAGAGTTCTCTTATTGTTTGAAGAAATAATTTTTTTTATTTATTACGACAATGAACCTCGTTTATAAATTTTTAACAAGTCAACATTTTGCCACATATGTGGAAGTTAAAAAAATAGACATGCATCGAGGGATTTGTGGGGATTCCCTGCGATGAGGATGGGGATAGACAAGATTTTTAATGGTAGTGACGGGAATGCGGAAAGTTTTTAACCCAAGGCTAATTCGGAATCAGAATCATACTACTTGCCCTGCGAATGATAGATTTTGGTCTTCATTTTTTTTGTTATTTAGATAAATATAATCTTTTTAAAGTAAAAGTGAAATACCCCGACCCAAATTTACCCAATAAACAGTAATTACCAAACAACAGTGTCGACACGTGGCACAAACAATAAATACAACAGGAAAATCCGGCCCAACGGCCCAAAGATAATATCATGTCACCCGACCTCGGGTATCTTAACATCAACAGCACAGCGGAAGCAATTATAAACTCAATATCAACATATGCAAAGCCCGATACCAACTTATGGATCCAAGTCCTGTCTGAGGGGATGCCGCAGCCTGCCATGATGCATTCCTGCACAAAGAACAACGTAGCCTGCCGATGGGGCAGGTGAGGGGTGAGATTCTCCATAATCTCACCGACACATAACTCGTGATGAACATAACAGATACTTAACAGTCGAGAGCACGTCAATATGGCATACGAGTCATGTTCAGAACATAGAACAAATACAATCACAAAGAACAATGCGGACTATGCCAATGTCCACCCCATCGACTATGCAATGCACTGACCATCTAATACTGATTGTACCATACACTAGTGCCCGACCAGGACACCTCAACTCAACCACATATTGGGTAACCGACCCAGTCTCAACAGACTATACAACACATACTCTAGTCCTGACAGACTATACTCAATAGAGGTTCCTCATCGTATGATAACATATCGTTACTGTGCTTGCTGATCATCTAACCCGGTACCAAAATAATCTCAAAATCTCGCGAGCCTCGCTCACCGGGTAGTCGGCAACCTGCCCGGACCATACCCAATCAACATCACAAACCGATTCTCGGGTAGAATCACAACACAACACGGTAATAACAGTCACCACAGCAACTTGTAACCACATCAACAATTCTCATTAAGTTCGATCTCTGGGTATCGACATACCCTTAGAAATAACAATCATCCAACCGTCGACCACAGCCGACTACTAACATATCTCAATATCCGATAAAAAACGACAAGTGATACTCATCTGACAATTATCAAAAGAAACCGACAAGAAACAAAGGACAACTGGCAACCGATGCCAACAACAATAGACCACTTACGACCAACGACAACAACTAACACCCGCAAACCGGCAACCTATGCCGACCACGGTCAACCGACTAAACTGAGGACTGACAACCTCCCAGGATATGATCATGAGACATCATGCAAATGAACATATCACATCTCAGCCCATCAAAGCAAAAGCACATCTTAATCAAGACTGAACCAGGGCTAAAAGAATATCTTTTATTATTACCAATTTTATCTTCCGGGCCCCGTCACTGGACAAGCTAGGGTCGTACCAGGTTATCAACATATTTCGGATGCCAGATCAAAACTAAGAGAACCCAGGGATCGACATCCCAAAATAGTAACCCAGGGATAGACATCCCAAATATATCAACGGGATAGACATCCCAAGTATAAACATGCTTATCACAAGTAACCCAGATCATGGCCACCACAAAACAGTCTTTAACCATCGAGTCGTACCAGTACTTTCCAAGTGACGATAAAGTCGTCAACACAACTTCCAATTATCCAATTTCCATTTCCAATATCCATTATCCTTTTCTCAATTATCCATAGTCAATAGTCCAACATCAATCTCAACACAATATCCAAGAATCAACAACACAGTCCAACAACCACAACAGCAATAACCACAGCAGTCAAATAATCGACAATGAACATCTCAGCAGTTCAATCAAACAACAAAGCACACAAAGTATTACAGGCACATATCAAGGGTTATCCATCCTCACAACAAATATCAACAAATATCACAAAGATATTAACAACAATAACCATAAGATGCAATGGAACCTATGTAGTTCCAAGACCAACCATCCCGGCTATCACGGGTGGAATGACGTATATGCAACCTCACCTTGGCCTGTTATTAACTCTGGGTTTCCACCACAAGTTCCAAAGTCGGTTCCTCGTTGAACTGCTCGGTATCAACTCCTATATAACACATAGTATGCATACATAAGATGCACAACAAATGATATGTAAATGACAATTAGTACTGTAACCGTAAAATAAAATGCTAGCCGGCTCGGTTATCGTCTCGGGTTATATCCCATTATCTTCATTCACCATTTAATTCTAAGTCGAAAATATATACTATTCGGGTATTATTCCAGTATCTCATACTTTGGTAATACCTATTCCAAAAATATTTTGCAAACAATTATGTAGCATATATTCTTTTCTTAAAATAATTTTTCCTATAATATAATTTATATAAACTATATATATATTTTTTTTTCCAAACGCATACTTACCATAAATAATTTCTGAACAAATGCTAACATACATATATATGTATATATCTTTTTCCAAAAGTAATTATCATAACATATATCAAAGGTATTTACCATATAATAATTTTTCCCAGAAAATAATAACATATATATATTTTCCAAAATATTTCCATAGTGTATATATCCTTTTTTTCCTAAAAGGTATAGCATTTTTTTCAAAAGATACAAATCATATTATAATTACTTTGATTTCCCAAAATAGTAATATGTCAAAATATTTATTTTTCAGAATATATATATCCTTATTTTATTCTTATTTTCCAGAAGTATAATTATTTTTGTATAAAACGTTTCTTTCTTCTTCTTCTTTTTTTTAATTACGGACTTGGCCAAAAGTGCTAGCCCAGACCCTTGCACAGGCCAAGCCCAAGCCCCTTCAGGAACCCAGGAGCAGGCCCAGTAACCCGGCCCAAGTCAACAACCCAAGAGAGTCAACCCGGTCCAAGGCGTCGAGCCCAGATCCGCGGGTCAGCTCATCCGGGTCGACCTGGACCCGTTTCACAGCCGGGTCACCAACACCCATGCTCACCTCGTGAGCAGCAGCGGTACGGAGCGGCGGTGGTGCGAGGCAAGACACGGCAGCGACAGCGGCGGGCGAGGGGAGGCGCGACGAAGAAGGCGGAGGCTGTCGGCGTGGCTTGCTGCGGCTGACGACGGCAAAGAAGGTGCAGCGGTGACAGGCTAAGAGGAGGCGGGTCGACGGGTCCTTCGCTGCTGACAGCGCGTCAGGCGGCGAAGGTTGTGTCAGGTCGGCGACGGTGTGGGGAAGGTGATGGTGTGGGTGGTGATGCATGCGGCGGCGAGGATCGTTACAGCATGAATAGTAACGAAGAGGAAGGGAGAAGAGAAGGTGGCGGTGGTGATGAGATGGTGATGATGTGGCGGGCTCTGGTTGGGTGTTTGGTGTGTGTGGGTGTTTTCTCTTTTTCTGGTTGGGTTTGTCTTGTGGGTGTACTGGTTTTGCAAAACAACGAAGAAAAGAGAGCTGGAGCTGTGTGTGTGTTTACAGGAAGGAGAAGAGGTGGTGTGGTGCACTGGGAAGCAGATGAAACACAGTTTTACAGGCAGGCAAAAGTCACTGGTAAAGCACGGGTGAAGTACTAGCGATACAGGGAAGAGGCGGCTCACAGGCTGCATAATTGAGCTGCCTCAATTATGTAGTACTGTGCTGCATGTGAGGTGTGTCCCGCCCGGACCAGAAAATAACCAGTATACCTCCTTACCTTTATTTCTGGTCCGTTAACTCGAGGATAAACCCGACTTTTCAGAAGATTCCTGGACCCGAAAAATCCCAACTTTGGTCCGTAAAATCCGCAGAAAAATCTCGAACATGGGTCAAGGCTCGGTTTCGGAATCCGATGCACGAATTACCATTAATTAATTACCCAAGATTAATTTTAATGGTAAATCACTGCATAAAAATTATTTACGGTACTGGTAAAAATGCAAAATTACCTGGGTTGTTACAACAAACCTTGTATTTAATATTTTAGCTTAATCCTTGTAAAACATAAACATGATTTAACAATTATTCTTTCATAAAATTCAAAATAAATCTCGAAATATTAATTTATTAAATATCATGGAAATAAAAGATGAGATTTCTTTCTAAATTATTATCGATAAATTATTGCTACAAAAATATCCCGGCAAAATAATAATAAGAGTATCATTATTAATGTTGATTAGGAAAGTAGTAATAATAATAATGGTAAAAGTAATAATAATGATAACAATAATAACAATGACAAAAATTTTGAGAGTAGTAAAAATAATAGTAAAAATAATGAAAATTGACTCGGATTGGTAAAATTCTTGATTAACCGCGATAAAATTTTATTAACCACAGTAAAAATTAAAATAACTTGGTAAAAATTACGAAAATTTTACCCGGGTCGTTACAAAAAGAATAATGGATCATGCAATTACTATTATCTATCTTCTACACCATAATTTTGCGAGAGTATATATTTTTCTATATGATTTTTTTTTATTTTGAAACTTTTTTTTAGCATTATCTACTGGTCAAATTTTTAAATTTGTTGAAAACTACTCTATTATGTATCTACACATACTATTTGAGTTTGGGGATTCGCACGGAGCGGGGATAGGGACTAAGTTCCCCGCTGCAAAGAATAGTTCGCGGAGATGGAGCCGTAAGATCTCCCCGTTATCTTCTATAATTTTGTGTATTAATTCCTATACAAATATAAACATAATTTCTGAATGTACAAAATAATTGGCAATGAACACGAAAATATAAACAAGGAGAGAAAACAAGTTGCTTTTTTTGGGGCAAATTTTCTATGGTGTTTATTATTTTTTTGATCGAACTATGGTGTTTATTTCATACCGCGCTTAGGGTTGCAAATGAGCCGAGCCGAGCTTTTGATGGCTCAGGCTCGGCTTGTGAAAATTTAACCAAGCTCAAGCTTGGCTCATGTTCATCTCGAGCCTAAATACTAAACTCAAGCTTGGCTCATTAAGATTTTGCTAGGCTCAGACTCAGCTGAAGCGCCCCGACCCGTATTTACCGTACACAGTAAACACGTGCCGAAACTATTCATTATGATAGAATAGACAGTACAACGTGCAAATATTATACAATAGCAACTATCAATACAACTGTCACCCACACTCGGGGACCATTATTCAAACCCAACTCAGTGCTCTCAGCAGCAGCAGATAGTATCAGTAATATACAAATCACAGGAAATCAGCAGTACAACAATATATATCACACAGCAGCGGAAATGTAGTACAGCAACATAAGCAATAGAATAGCAGCGGAAGACTTATGCACAAGCAACGGTGGTATGGATCCGGAGTCAGGTGGAGAAGAAAGCAGCAGCCATCGAACGTCGTACCTGAACTGCGGAAACAACTAAACCTACGGGATGAAACCCCGCAGGCGAGGGGTGAGTCCGAAGTGCTCACCGACGAAGGATAAACAGTGATATGCAAGCAACCGTAATACTTATAAGCAAACACAGACAAGCAACAACATTTCTCAACAACTGAACCAAGGCCAAAAGAATGCTTAATTATTATTACCAATTTTATCTTCCGGGCCCCCGTCACTGGACAAGCTAGGGTCGTACCTGGTAATCAATTAATTCCGGATGCTAGGTCAAAAACCAATCCTCATATCAGATCAACCGGATATTCGGCATACCCGGGCCACTGCGGATATTCGGCATATCCGAGCCACTGGGTATTCGGTATACCCCAACCTCAGGCGACGTCATGCCAACCAGATATTCGGCATATCTGAGCCACTGCGGATATTCGGCATATTCGACCCTCTGTGGATATTCGGCATATCCGAGCCACTGGGTATTTGGTATACCCTAACCACAGGCATGACGGGCCAACCAAACCAAAAACCAACCATAATATCCCAGAATTAATTTTCAACCCATTGGGTCGTACCACTACTTCCATATGACAATTATATCACCATCTCAAATCAATTCCAATCTCAATTCCAATTTCTTTTTCACAATTTCCACAGTCAATAGTTCAACATCAATCTCAGCATAATATCCACAGAATCAATATCACAGTCCGAAATCAACAATAATAACCACAACAGTCAATCAGCAAACAATCAACAATTCAGCAGTTCAATCGAACAACAAAGCACACAAAGTATTACAGGCAACATAACAAGGGTTATCCATCCTCACCTTAGCCGATATCAATTATGGATTTGCCCAGCAAGTTCCAAGTCCGGCTCCTCAGCAAATTGTTCGTTATCAACTCCTATATCAATCAATAATATGCACATATAAGATGGTATGCAAATGTTATGTTAATACTGTATACCGTAAATTAAATATAAACTCGGCTCGTTTACTCCCCCGGGTTAACTTTCCATTATTATCATCATTCACCATTTATTTCAAGTGCCAAAATGCCATACTATACTTATTCCTATACCCGGTTACTATTCCGGAATTTTACTACCTTGATAATACCCTTTCCAAAATTTATTCCCTAGGTATGTACTTTCCAAAATATTATTTCTTTTTCAGAATATATTTCCCATATTTTCTCCCAAAATATTATTTCCAAATTATAAACCTTTTCTACCTATTTTCCAAATTTATTTCCTTTTTAATTTTTATTTCCAGATTTAATTCTCTCTTTTTATCTCTTTTTTTTTTTAATTAAATCGGGCTGGGCTTTACTATACAACCCATGCCCAAATTCAGCCCAAACCCAAGATCAGGCCCAGGCCAGCAAAAGCCATCAGCCCAGACCAGGCCCGCGCGTAGGCCCAGGCGTACCCCAACCCAGCTCCAACAGGCCCAGCCCGGCATGACTTCCACAGCCCGCGACCCTCTAGCCACTCGGGTCAGACCCGACCCATGAAGCAACCAAACCGGGTCGGGCTCACCTTGCTTGCAGGCAGTGGCGCGACGAGACGGCTGCTTGGTGAGGCGACGACGGCGTGAGGCACGGGCGACCGCGAGCAGGGTGGCGCGGTGACGAGGCCGGCAGAGGCAGGGAGTGCGGGTGGCGTCGCTGCGGCCGACGGTGTCGAGGTGGGGCTCGGGCGTGCGCCACACGAGGGAAGGAAGAGGAAGGAAGGAGCGGGGGTCGCGGTGGCCGGCGAAGAAGAGAGGAAGGAAAAGAAAAGGTGGCGCGGCTGAGAGGAAGAAAGAAAAGGAGAGGTGGTTGGTGGTGGCCGGTGTGGCTTACGGCGGCGGGTGTGGGAGGAGAAAGAAAGAAAAAGAAAAGAAAAAGAAGATGGTGATGACGTGGCGTGTGTGGGTTGTGTGTTAGGTGTTTAGTTTTTTTTTTTTTATTTATTTTTTCCTGGTTTGTGATTTTGCAGGAAGGAGGAAAAGAAAACTGGGTTGCAGGGCAGAGGTGTTTGCAGGAAGAAAAATGGTGATAGGCATGGAAGCAGAAGAAATGAAGCCCACGCTAAATAGACAACCAAAACACTGGCAATTCACAGGCTTAACAGGAGAAGGCGGCTGAATAATTGAACTTCAATTATGCAGTTACTATGCTGCATGTGAAGTGTGGCCCACCTAGACCAGAAAATATCTGGTATACCCATTTATCTTATTTCTGGTCCGATAATTCGAGAATAAACCCGACTTTTTCCGAAGATTCCCGGACCCGGAAAAATTCCAACTTTGGTCCGCAACATCCGCAGAAATATCCCGAACGTGGGACAAGGCTCGGTTTCAGAATTCAAGGCTCGATTTACCATAATTTAACTACCCAAGATTAAAAATTATTGGTATATTACTGTACATTAACTTAAACAGTCCCGGTAAAAATGAAATTTTTACCTGGGCTGTTACATCAGCTCAGGCTCGGCTCAAGCTCGACTTGTTTAGTGAGCCTTGTTGAGCTATAAACGAGCTAATAATCACAAGTCAAGGTCGTGAATTTTTTTTAATTAATAATTTAACTAATCAACCATATTAACTATTATATCATATAAAATTAGAAGTATTTTATTAATAAAAGAATGATAATTTTTTAAAAGATGATATATTTAATATATTCAATAAAAATTAAAAATAAATCATTATTCCAACTTCAAGAATTTAAAATAAAAATTGAAATAAAATTGAACAAAGTAAAAATTTTAGTTTGTTGATTATGACCTAGTTAAGTTACTTTATCATCCAAACTTCAAACTAATTGAATGCAATTTATAAGCTTTTCTTAAAAAAAAAAAAACAGGATTTATGAATCTCTCACGAGCTACCGAATAAGCCTAAACAAGTCGAGCTCACGAGTCTATAAACAAGAACCTAGACGAGCCAAACTTACGAGCTAACGAGTCGAGCTTCAACAAACTTGGACTCGACTCGTTTAGTTTCTAATTGTTTAGAGATAAGCTCAGGCTCGGCTCATTTTTTTAACGAGCTATTATCGAGCTAAGCCTCGAGCCGTTCGCAAACGGCTTAGCTCATTTGCAGCCCTAACGGCCTTACCGCAGTGAACCGTGAACATAATATTTTTTTGACTTAGTCAAAAAAGTAATAATTTTGATCTTTGGATCTTGCTTTACGGAGGCAAATAATTCCGCCTCCTGGAAACTCGAAAACTTCATTTCATTTTGCCGCCGGAAAATTTTTTTCATTTTGGATCTTGGTTTTCGGAGGCAAATAATTCCGCTTCGAAAATTTTCTTTTGCCGCCGGGAAAACTTTTCATATATGTAATTCTGCTTCTCCCTCCCAATATTGAACGATTACGTGTCATTCATTGAGTAGACAGGACCTTTTGAGAAGCCAGTAGAAATCTTTTTATTGTTTTTAAACAGCAGAATTAATAATATTATCCGCTGTTTCTTGAAATTAAAAAAATACTATGGGCTGTTTGGCCACCAAAATTTTAATAACATAACTCATAAAATGCAAATAGATATATATTTTTGAAAAGCAGTTAACTACCGAAGCAACCCACTCCCCCTCTCTCCTCTCTCTCTCTCTGCTCACGAAAAAGAGCAGAATACGAAGCGGTTTCTGCACTTTTCCAGTCCCCGGTGAGTAAACCTCAGCGCCATAACTTTTTCATTATACTTTCAAGGGAGGAAAAAAAAAAAGGAAAAACTTAATAACACATCTCGCTTCGCTTCCGTGGCTATGCAACCATAATATCATTCGTTACAGAACTCTCAACTCGCTTAAACTCAAATGAGTCCCGTTAGTTCCAAAAACCTGATTACCTTAAAATTGGATCATATTCATATCTTCTTCATTTTTTTCTCATTCGATTCTCTCTTTGGAGTTGGCTTCATTTCCCATACTGATAGAGTTTCTATTTATTTGCTGCCTATTTTTTTTGAATAGCTTTCCTGTTTTCTTGTTTATTCTGTTTATTGTCTCGATTCACTTGCTAGTAGCAGCGGTAATTTTTTTTTTTATTTTCACTCTTTTTTTTTGTGATGTGAAAATGGAATTGTTTGTTACGGATTTTTTTTTGAACTTGATTTGTTACTGGATATTTGGTTCTGTTGTTTGGTTGGTTACTGTTACGAAAACGGTCGTTAACTTGTTGGTTATCTGTATCCGTACTTGATTATTGTGTTTAATCCGATAATTCGGGATTTTGAATTCTGATGAAAAAATCCTGCAGGAGGTGAAGATGCTGTTACAGAATTTAGTTTCGGTTCCAATAGAAGCAGATCTTTCTTTTGGCAGCAATTATGGGCGACAAGATTTTTTGTCCAGGTGGGGATCGGAGGAAAGCTCGCAGAATTCTAAACACCTGAAGGATGGATCTGATCCGTTGGTTGCCACCGATTCTCGCGATGTTCCTGGATCTAAGGACACCTTCAAGCGAAGAAGGCTCCAGAAAACAACCTCTGTTATAGTGATCCTGGATGATGATGATCAGCCAGATGCCGATGAACAATCAAGTCCCTTGCTGGATAGTAGCTCTTCAGCTAAGTGTAGTAGTGGTTATGGCCTTCAATGTAACGTTTCCACTCCTATCGAAAGATGCAAGCGAGATCCTCATGTTCTTGATAAATCCAAGAAAGATTGCGAGAATTTTAGTGTTTCCGGATCCGGGGCGGGTATTGGATCTCGTTCCCTATCTTCAGAGACTATTGGTAGCAACCTTACAGAGTGTTCTAATCCTGAGTTGGATAGGTCGGGGGATGATTTGGGTTTAAGGGACTTTTGCGTCTCTGTTCTCAGAAATCACGGGCTGCTTTCCGGAGATCGGCCTATGAATGGTTGTCCTCCTCCCATTGAAGTTTTGGGAAGTGGTAAGCTGGACAATTTTTTGCAGTCGTGTGAGGTCTGTGGTGATATAGAGAATACCGCAAATATGCTACTTTGCGACCGTTGTGAGGAGGCGTTTCATGTGTCCTGCTGCCATCAAAAGGCGGATATGTTATCTGATGAATGGTTTTGTCAATCTTGTTCGAGATTGGATGACAAATTTGTACTTGAGACTTCATCTCTGAAATCACAAAACATCAGGTGGTGGGATGCTGCAGTGAAATTTCATATGAGCCCCATTGAAAGGATGTTAAGATATCCTGAACCGTATGTGTCTCGTGTAAGGATCGGTGAATCGTTTCAAGCAGTCGTTCCTGACTGGTCTGATCAAGCTGCCGCACCTCGGTATGTTTCGTATTAATGCTGTAATTTGATCTTTCCTTTGCTGTGATTCTAAATGTTTTGGTTGTTTGGTTGGTGTTAAATTTTTTTGTGCCTTCCTATGTTAATTGCTTTAGTAAATTCTTTATCCAGCCCGGTTTCATATCCTTAACTGTTTTGATAGAAATGTGTGTGTGTGCCTGTTTTATTTTCTTGTTTTTTTTGCTTATCTTCTTCATATGTTAAATTTTATGTAGCACCACACCATCCTGGTTGATTATGTTTTAGCTTTCATCTTATAGCTGACTAGTAAACTTGTACTCAATAGTTGGCTTCTGCTTCTGGTTCTTAGTTCTTACCAACGGTTTAGTCAGCACTATAACTATCTTGAACCTTTATTACTGTGGTGCGAGCATCTCACTCAGTAAACAAGAAATTCATTCAGCAATCCTTAATCTGATGATATATATATATATATATATATATATATATATATATATATATATTGGTTCCCACTTGTATAAACTGGTGCTGTTGCTGATAGTTTGCTTGGCTTTTTACCTCCATCCCCACCCATATTAAGAAACTTTTTGATTCTGCTGTTTGTGTTTTTTTCCTTTTGTGGTGGGGGATATCCTTTATCCTGGCATTCATGACTTTATATTGCTGATGTGTTTGTAGAGATTGTGAATCATATTACATTGAGCGGCCATTGGAGAGTGATCCACCGCACATATCAAGCTCACATGTAGGTATCTTTTTTTAAGACGCATTGTACTTTATTTAATGACATCAGAGACTTGATCAATGTTTTCGTCTTCTCAGTCATCCACTTCATTCAAGTTTTCCAAGTCCAACTCTACAAGTAATTGGCTCCAGTGTCGACTAGTCCTTCATGATGCAATAGGATGTTCTGAAAAAACTATTTGTGGAAAGTGGCGTAGGTAAATCTTGATACCTTGTTCTCTTATTCAACTAGGATTTAGAGATTTGTGTTATCTTATCTGTTTACAAATGATGGACGACGGTACTTGATTGGATGGCTGCCTAATGTTGGTCCAGTAAAACTTGATGCCAGAGTTTGGTGTCTCTGGAAAATTATTCCTAACATCATTAGTGGGCAACGTCCTGTCTCTTCCAATTATTAGGCACTCTTATCTTTGTGTTGATATGCACTGTTTATAGTTCCTTTGTTGATTAATTAGTCTATAAACGACGGTGTAATTTAGTTTCCTCCAGCTAGTTAACCTTATATTGAAGTGGTTAATCTGACAGGGCTCCATTATCTGAAGTCCAAACAGATCACTGGGATTGTTCATGTGCTGTTCTTTGGGACCCATCCCATTCTGATTGTGCTGTTCCTCAGGTAAATACTTTTTTTTTTCATTTCTTTCCTGATCGTGTAACATCCATTTGTTACTGTTATAACTGTTCGCTATTATTTTTTTTGGGTAAAAGAAGGAATCTACAGTTTTAGTAGAGCTTAGCGCATTTGCTGTGGATTATTTTTGTGTTCTATATTTGTCACATATTGGATATTTGATCTGGCTAAGTTTAGATGGCATAAGTATGTTGTAATTCTTCTCGCAAATGTCTGTTGCTCCTTGGTTAACGCTCTCTCTTAGTCACTTGAATGAATAAGATTCATGCGTTCAAAATGTCCATATAATTTCTTATCTTTTCCTTTAGGAACTGGAGACAGATCAGGTCCTATTACAACTGAAGCATGTGGAGCAGGTATGTGCTATTTGTCGCATCCAATAATTTTTTTGTTCTGCACCCTCATATTAGACCAAGTGACCAAGAACATATTTCTGGTTGTCAAAATTTCCCGTCATGCATCGTTGTCTCTAGCGTCTATAGATTAGTCATATTGTTTTGACAAAAAAAATAAAGGAACAAAGAATTGTGTTGAAAAATCCATTTCATATGGTTGCTTCAAGTTAGATGTTGTAATAAGCTTGTTATAGCCTGAAATATTTGCATCTCAAGGCAGAAAATAGATCGAGGTCCAGGCATAAAACACGTGAAACTGGTAAGACACAGTCTACTTAAAAAATTAAATAACACGAGGAGAGAAAGCAAGATAAGGACTTACTGTGCAAGCACAGCCAACTAGAAGTTGATACTTGATTGTGGATGGCATTGGCTAGCATAAATTACCAGAGTTTGGTGACTATGCTTTTTGCACAATATGGGCTATCAATAACTAGGGGCAATCATCAGTTACATTGCCTTGATATGCCTTGTGAATTTGTGACTAGCCGTTTTGTACGATAAATTTAGTACTAATTTTAATTTTTTCTGTTCTGAATCTATGGAGTTAGATATTGTTTATATTTTGCCTTCAACTATTTTGATTACATTGCAGATGAGATGTCGCTTGGCTACTAAAAAGCGAGCATGAGCCCCATGGAGAACGGTGGTTACCTCTATACCCAAGGTCTTTAGCAGATAGTAGAAAATGTCTCTTCAAAAAAAAAAAAAAAAAAACTCTTCAAATGAAGCATTTCGGGTACATATTCCTTTTTACGTTTTTGCGTTCTTATAGTGGAGCTTCATATTCGACAAGAAAAAAAAAAAAAATAGTGGAGCTTCATACACTGTAATAGTTATGACTTATGATCACTTTCCTGATAGCTTTTAATTGTTTTTAATTTTTTTATAATTTTACTTTGTAATTCTTTCCCCAAAAGTATGTTTTACACAATTCTAATATAGAGGAAGCATGTTTTACACATGTTGATAGTTTAACATGAGATTTTGGATTCTGATTGGCGCAACTATTTCTGAAAGCCTGATACTCTTACGCCTTCCAGTCGCCTCATACAGTTTCGCCAAGAGAAAAACTAGTAAGAGTAGAATTGCTGGTTTCCATTTCTACTCTTCAGTATATGATTCCTTCGGGCCACAAAAAATGATTACGACAAAGTTGTCGTTCATAAGTAAATATAAAACCAATAAAATAAAACTTCTCCTGCACAGTCCATCCTGGGCTTTGCAAAGGAGGAATACACTCCCTACACGGCTAAAACAGTGACTGGTTCATTACCAAGTAGATTGCTTTCTAGGTGTGCCTTGTCCAACTATATAGGGTTTGTCACTGTACTAGGATCCGCATAGTGTTGATTTGATCATGAAGATCGCCAATGTTGATTTTTTAGATTTTCCACCTGTGACACCTTTTATCTGCTCGCCTTGAAAGCTGGTTTTCTGCGGGAAAAGCCCCTGTCCTGATTTTGTTGCCTATTTGGTCCCCCGAATTTCAGAGGTACAATTTGCTTAATGTAGGATTTTCCAGGAAAGTGTCTCCTATCTTTTGGGAGATCTAGCAACCTTGGCAACCAGTACGCTACATACTCGCCTTCAGGATCGTAATTTTGTGCCTGACAAATTCATCAAAGATATTAGCCACGAGCAGAGTTGGTAAGCTCTTCCATGTTTAATCTTTTCTGTTTTTCTTTCCGGTATAACGTAGAAAGTGCTTGCTAGATTATGCTGGAGCTAGACACTTGAGAGTTGAGACACCTATCATTAGACGTCATGATTGTGCTTTATGGACACCTTGCATACTACAGCTGGATTCCGACCTAATACCTACTCGATTATTGAACACCAATGCATTAAGTGGGTGCTCAGATTTTATTATAACCCGCTTCAGGCCTTTCTCAGTAAGGATTGAGGAGTTAAAAAGTACTTGCCTGCTTGGGAATGCTGAAATAACGATCTTCTCGTGGGTCATTTCCAACTCCTGCACATAAGAAAAGAGCAAGAAAATTCAGATCAGGAAATTTATTATCATTCAGTATATGGAAAAGTAACCATCGCTCCTAGTACTTCCCAAGAGTTTCATAATGCGCATCCCAAAGTAAGTTTCACAAGAGAGAAGATTCGTAATGCTTGTATAGTAGAAAAGTTAATGCAGACAAATGAACAATTAAAAAAAATTTGTAAAACAGGGAAATAAAATCCAGACACATGCATTACCTGCGCCATAGGTCCAGTTTCCATAATTAGAACAGGGATCATAATCTAAGAGGCATGTCTCAAACCATTCAGCCCCCATACGCCAGTCAATACCCATATCCCGAACTAGAAAGGAACAAACGATCTGCAGAAACAGAGACCAACGCTTGTTTTATGTCAAAGACTAATTCCATTGGGAATAAAAGTGACAGCAGCAGCTTACCTGCCGCCCTCGATTAGACATGAACCCAGTGGCGGACAATTCCTTCATATTAGCATCTATCAGAGGATACCTACAAATGAAAGGGTTTGAGTGTGGTAGCGGTGAAGCAATTTAGCCTCAACAAGCATTGACAAGTCCATGCAAAAGAAAGAACACAAACATGTTCTCCTCCACAACATTTCAGTACAAAATTTGACCTTAAACAAAAGAAAAAGAAAATGGAATAGGACCAAAAATTTCCTCTTCACTGATGACAACAATCTTGTTCAACAGATGAAGACGGTTTAGGAATTTTCATCTCTTAAGTCAGTAACATTTTCGTGACTGAGAGCTTATTATGGATGAATTCACTTAAAAAGGTAAGGTGATCGAAAAACAAATGACCAGGAGGTAGGGAGATAAAGTGCAAAGTCCTGGACAGCTAATATTACCCTGTGCAGCCATCCCTCCATGATTCAAACAATCTCTGATCTTCACCCCATCTCTGCTCTACTTTCCTCGGGCCACCTACAAACAGAAACTGAGGTCAACAACCCGAAAGAAAACAATCTCACAATTCGACGCATTTAAATAACAAAGGTCACAGCTACACTGAGTACCTAAATGAAAAATGGAATTTCCATACTTCATAGAGAGAAACCTAAAGTAATCCCTCCATATCAATTCAAATACAACCCTGGGAAGCACGAAAGAGAGTTTCAGGAACAGACCAGAAAATATCCAAAAGTATGACATACTAATGAATAATATGTGTGTGCAAGGGGGATAGGGATGCAGAGAGAAAGAGACCAGTATGTGGAATTGTTGGCTTCCCTTTGCTCCTCGTATCTCTTTACCTGAACATACATAAAAAAAACACCGTCCAAACTTCAATACTACTTAAAGCAAAGAGAGGAGTTTCAGCAAAAAAGGATTAGTTGCTGTCAACCTCTGCGAATATAATGCGGGGAGAAAGGCTTCCTGATGCCAACCACGGAGAGAATTTTGTTGAGTAATCAGGTCCCAACATCCCATTTCTTGTCTCTTTATAAACTCTCAACAAATTCTGTTTACAAAGTGCACGAGTAAGAACAACTGCGGACTTAAACAAAATCAACTTATTTGGTTTTTCCTTAACTGTAGAAATCATAGATGCTCGAAGTCTTAGAGATGTGCGAAAAATGAAGGTAAGGTTCACACTTGCCTTTTTCCAGAAGTACTCATGGACTCTGCCGATTGCTGCAGTTTCGCCTCCCACAAATTGCATTCCTTTGCTTATCTAAACCAATTAATAACAGAAAGGACCAAAAAAAAGACTTGATTATAACTGAAGAGTACAGTCTCTATTAACGTCAAAGGAGATGCAGGAATAAACCTTACCTTTTGAGATCGAAGTCCAAGTTGCTCAATTGGCGGAAAGCATCCCCAGTCCTCAATATTAGGTGGAGGTGCCAGGGACGTTGGTATCTTAACAACACCACGGACTGAACATTTGGCTTCAACAGACTGCAAGGTTAGTTTGTATCAGACCCAAAATATCGTCAGGCAAAACATAGAAAAACTGAAACAAGCAAAAGAATAAATCATGCCTTGCGAAACTGAGTATACACATCAGGTAGATCGCTGGCATTGAAAGGGAGGTCATCTATGTGGTACATAGTACTGCCCCATACAAGTTGTAGACTAGGACTGCTTGTAGAACCTTGGCTGGAGGATCTCTGCGGGGCAAGTGTTAACTGCACTCGCTTCAGTGCTTTGCTCAGTAATCTTTCAACAGTTAGCTCCTCGCTGCAAGTTTCTTTTTGCGCATACACCTAACTAGAACAGATCCAAAGCCCCATGTTAATGGTTCAATACCTGGAGAATCAGTCATCAACAAACTAGCACAAGAAGTGCCAAGAAACCACTTAACTGTATGCGCAGAGAATTCTTTGGCAAGAAAGGGGAGGATTTCCTCTGGTTTTCCTTGTCTAATTAGGAGATTGAGGCCTCTCTTCATCAAATTCTTCTTCAAGTCAGTTAAACACTCTGAGAGGAATTCCGCTCTTAATGCTGGCCAACCCAAGATGTTAAAAAGCCTTTCTAAATTAGAATTCTCCATCTTCCATCAAATGTCATCGAATTGAAAAAGCATATCACATATGTATAATCAAAACAAAATCTACACATTAATCCTTTTTATGCAAGGATTAAGCAAGTATCAAACAGATAACGAACTAAATTTAAATAGGGAAAATAAGAGATATCGATGTGTGTACCTCCAGTTTTAGGGAAGCCAAAGTAGTAAGTAGTTTGAAAATGACGAGGATCGACGCAATAAACAGGCAAGACAACCTCTGATGAAACCCAAGCCTTGTATAAAGCCTCGTTGTCCAGTACTCTTAAATCGTTCCTGAACCAGACAATGGCTGTCCCTTTCCCATTTCTCTTTATCGCCTTTGACGAGTATCTTTCAAATATTGGCTCTAAGACGCGGTCCATTTCCGTAGAATTCAGCCCCGGAACCTGCTGGAGCACCCCAGTGGAAGAAGAAGAAGAAGAAGAAGTAGAGAGCGAAATGGAATTCATCATTTGGAAATTCATAACGAGCTTAGTGTAACAGCGATAATGCGTGATCTTTGAAGTGGGTTTTGACGGGTATATGAATTTCTTCAGAGAAGGAGAAGATATGGAATAATGGGAGAGCATGGCCATGTACGTGGGTTTTGTCGCGTGGATTTTGAAGACAGAAAACAGACACAGCGAGGGTGAGGCGGACAAGAGTGCTTTAACCAGTTGCGAAGCTGACACGTGGAAGAGGTAATAATCCTTATGACGTGGCTTTTTGATGGCCTCGAGAGTTGAGACGTACCCGGGTTGGATCTATAGGCAAAACGGGCCCCCTGTCGAAAGTCCACCATAAGGAATTAGCTTCTTCGTTCTGCTATTGGAATCGCCTTTACAGTTTTCACAAAGGAAGACGCTGACGTTATAAGCTTTAAAGCCTCAGCTTTTTGTCTAGGAAATAAATCCTTTAAAAGAGCCTTCTCATCTGTTGCATAACCAAGTTTAACATTTTTACACTGACTCCTTCACTTACGCGAAATGAAATCAGTGATCCAAGTGTTTTGTTATGCACCCTATTGACGAGATGCAGTGGCGTAGGCAGAGGATCATGAAGTGTCGAGTAAACTTTCACATGTTTCTACCTTATTCGAGCCCCTGGTGGTTCAGCTTCCAAAACATCCACATTGCTTATGCACCAAGCCAAACTACCACTTCGTGCATTGATTCAAACGCTGGCCAAATCTATGCTGGCGTTTAAGGACTATATCAAAGACCTCTGTTATAAACAATAATCACAGTTTCCAGATCAATTTGAATACAAAACAGTACTTCTACACAGCAGAATAATCAGTATTATGAAATTCACCCAAAATCACAGCAGTGAATGATACAAGTTTACAAGGTGCTCTAGACATTTTAACTATAAGCATGACAGACCTTTTCTTAGCAGGGATTGAAAGAAGGAATCTGCATGGTACAAGAGTTTATTAACATCTCTGGAAAACAAATAATGAACCTCTAGAGCCCTTTCCCAGCCTGATTTTCTCATCAACATATATGATCTGCAACTTAACCTCACTCTCACCACCGTATTGAAACTCCAGGGATCCAACCTTGAGTTGAGGCGGCTCAAATATAACTTGAATCCAATTATCATCCAAGGCCATCAATTTACCTGTAAGCAATATAGATGCCAGGAGAAGTACTAGGACGTTAGCATTGAATTCACAGAGAGAAAGGAGGTTGCAACACAAGATACTACTAAATACTAAGAATGAAAAATTTGCAGGACAACTCAAAATTGTTCTCAGACTCGAGTAACAAATAGTAACAACCGAATATTACAGCCATTTGATAAGAACAGCACTTAAATTTCACAAAAGCATCCAGTAAACTAGAAGTTGGGCATTCTACCTTTCAAAGAAACCTCTCCGTCCAGGAAACCCAAAGCAGAAAATGAGACCTTGTTCCTTATAGTATCAGGAGCTTCAACAGCCTGAGTCATTTCCTTGGTTCTAAAGACAAGGCGGCCCAATGAACTTCTGTAGCCTCCCCCTGGTGATGTTGGATTTGAACAGTACGCCACATCCCATTCTGCATAAAACTTTATAATTGTGAAAAGCTCATAAATACACCCAATCTAAGCTTTCAAAATTTAAGAAAAACAAAAACAACAGATGGCTTTGCCAATAGCTGCAGCATAGGGATTTATATATACCTCCGAAGATAAGAGGATTTTTAACTGGCTCGGGAACACAGTACTTTTGCAACTCCGCCGCAACTTCTGCTACTTGTTTGTGTTGTTCATTGGTCAGAGAAACTCCCCGGTCAGTTTGTGTAACCTGATTCACAATTCATAACTTACAATAGCTAATAGAAGGATACAATTATTAAGATGATCCACAAAAAAGGGGCATAGTTTCCAACAAATCAAAAAGCGCAGAAACACACCCATTTCCTGACAGAGGAATAAAACAAAAGTAAGACCAAACCTTAGCGAGAATAGAAGCAACAAGATCGTCTGGTCGTCCGGTTTTAGTTACCGGATTCGACATCGAAACCGAACACAATATCCGCTGAGCTCTGCCGGTTCGGCGACAGTCCCGAGGAAAAGAAACCGCGGTGGCCGAGTTCGAAGTCAAGGGCTTGTTTGGGCGGCAAGCTATGGAATTGGGCTTGCACCATTCGGTTCCTCTAAGCGAGGATAGCACCGCCGAGGAAGCAGCAGTCATGGCTCGCCTGAGAGAGAGAAGACGATGTTTCAGTTTTACGGGTTGATGTTGCTCGTTAATTACTCGGTCGGGTTGGGCCACGTCGGCTTGGATATTGAGGTAGGACCCAGTGTTCCTAGTCATTGGTTGGTGAGATGCCACGTATGCAAACGTTTTATTCTTTGCGTTCTATCCCTTGATTTACTCGCTGCCTCGGGTCGAATCATAGGGCTGTGAAATAGTGAATCAGTGATGATGTTTAAGGCCCAGGGTCGTATCTGAGGCTCGATATTCTAACTGGGCCTCTCGTCATTGTCCTAGGCCTGTGATATAGTCCAAAATCCTAAATCCTACATTCCGGAAGGGGAATGTCACTTTTTAATATTTGGTCAACAGTTAAAATAGCAAAATTACATAAACATCTTTTATTATTTTTTCAGAAAAAAAAAGAATAAGCATAAAAATATTATTTTTTATAATTTTTCTCTATTTTCTCCCGAAATTTGATAGATTAAACTTTAAAAGCGTGACGTTACTGTCTATTGTTTTCATTATCTCCATCTTTATATTTTTTGCCCCCGTAAGAGAGTGTTTCTCTTAAATTGTGCATTTTCTCCATTCCAGTTTTTCTTCCCATCTTATTCTCCTCGCAAACCAAGCCTACATCTTATAAATCTTAAAACTATAAACTCTAAAATTATGTTTTGTACACCATATAAACAGGAATAGAAATAGGAATTGGTTTGACATGTTAGTGACGGTATTAGACTCTTATGCTATCGAATCCATAGGTTGACTCAAACTATATTTTTTGTTTTAATGTAGTATTTTTATCCTTAATTCTATCGCAGCTCATACGTTATATTAAGTATATTCTAAAATCTTTAAATTTTAAATTCTGTTCCTATCCATTCATCTCGAGTTTGCAAGTGAGGCACTTTTAGTCCTTAACTTGTAACGTCTGTTGGGTCCTCTCGTAAGATCTGGACATCTAGCTCAATCCACCCCTCTTTCTTTTAGCCCACATAGCACGCTACTCTTCTTCGTCTTTTCCCTCTGGTGTCGGCTAAAACAAAAGGAAATTTTTATCCTCATCGCTCTCATTCGAATAATAGAATATAAGTATTACTTCTCCATTAATTCTTTTTTATTATTTTGTTTCCAATCTTTACTCTCCTAGATTTCTCTCTTCCTCTCTCCCTCTCACACTCTAATCCAATATCTCCATCTCGAGCCTTAGGCAAGAGTTTTGTAGTCTGTGCACCATAACTATATTAAATTTTGATCCAATAGTTAAATCAAAATAATAATACAATACGGACTTTTATTTTATAGTCTATGTGTGAGTTAAACAATTATTTAAACTTTGGTCTAATTAATTATTTAAGTAGCCCAATAGTTAAAAGTTAAATTTGGGGTTTCTTATGACTTAATGGACCTTGTAAGTAGATACCTTATGGTATTAATTCACATACAACATCCAACGCTGATAAATTGTTCTCTAGTCTCCTTTTACTCTTAGATCCCATATCTTTAATTTTGGCAATTATAATTCTCTTGTGAAGAGTTCTTTACTCCTGCTTTGAATCAATCCGCATAAATTTTACTACGCAATTAGATTAGATCGTTCACTACCTTTGATGGGAGTCTATCAGAATCAAATTGAAAAATTCTAAAATTTAAATTTTAACAGACCTAAAATTTTTAACCAACAGATACTATGTAAAAAATAATTCAGGAACTTTGAATATTTGTATCCAAAGTTGAATTATGTTAACTTTATTGTTTATGTCCTCTATGTTATTTTACTGATATACAAATGGCTGGCGAATAGCAGACAAACATCTTCCTCAGAGGGGAATAACGACTTCGCGAGTCCTATTACTCTTCCTGAAATCTCATTTGAGTCCTAAAAAAGAAAATCGACTATTTCGAGTCCTATAACATTGAAAAACCACATCAAATGAGTCCCTGTCCAACATTCCGTCCATTTTTGCTGTTATGTTTGACTTTTTAAGTCCACATCACTTCCACATCATCATAAGCTTCCATGTCAAAAAATACCATAATTTTTCATTAAAAAATACCTAATCATTATTAAATCAAACAAAAAGGAAAAAATGAAAAAAGAAGAAAAAGGATTACCCGAGTGGAGAAGGAGATAAACCCATGCCCAGCCGCTTTCAGCAGCCAAACCACCGCTGCCTTCGCCGGAAAGTCGTGAGGAGAGTGGAACCGTCGCGCTGAGCCACCATCTTGCACGTGCCAGCTACAGCCGTTGGAGTTGTTGCAAACACCACTGCAGGCTACTTAAGCGAGAAGAGCTCGAGAACTCCGACCCGACGATATCCATGGATCCATAAATCGCTGCCGGTAAGCACGACCGATGTTGCCGCCACCAGCGAGTGCCGCCGTTCACAAGCGCTGCCAAACCAAAAGAGCCCCGGCGAGATCTCCTCACGCCGAGGTTAGTA
Source organism: Turnera subulata (assembly GCA_028386065.3). NCBI lineage: Eukaryota > Viridiplantae > Streptophyta > Magnoliopsida > Malpighiales > Passifloraceae > Turnera > Turnera subulata. Next base: position 23,479 of record JAKUCV010004918.1, read on the forward strand.
TTGGGCACTCGACTCACCATCGACCAGATTCATGCTCGCCACTGTTGGATCCAGAGAGCGCCGTTGTCGGAGGAGCAGCGCCGCCTCGTTGAAGTCCCGAAGAAGAAGACACAGTCCCGAAGAACTCCCATAGCAACCTTAACCCCACCGCCGTCGACGTCACCTTGCGCAAAGGGCGAGGGGCAGAAGGAGAGGCCTGCTAAGATGGCGGCGGTGGTTGTGAGGATTTGGTGGAGTTCGGGTTTGGAGAGGAAGAATGGGGAAGTAGGTATTCTTTTTTTTTTTACCGAAGCATGTGTAAATTTATTATTAATTGTCATTAAGTGTAATTCATTGGCTAATTACTATTACCATACTAATTGTCATTAATTGCATTAATTAACAGTCAACCGTAAATTTCAAATTTTCGATACTTTTTTTATTATTTTCTTTAGTTTCAATTATTTTCCACATATGCACTTAACTGCCATGTAAGCAAAAAATGGACGGAAAGTTGGACGGGGACTCATTTGATGTCGTTTTTCAATGTTAAAAGACTCAAAATAGTCGATTTTCTTTTTTAGGACTCAAATGAAATTTCGGGAAAAAGATATAGGACTCGCGAAGTCGTTATTCCTCCTCAGAGGAATTTAAGAAAGGAAATCCTAAAAATGTCGAGCTTAAATTGATAGAAGGTGCTGGTCACATGCCATAGGAGGACTGGTTAGTAAATGATCATTTTCAATTTCAATTTCAGACTTGATACTTTAAATTAACAAAGTACCATTTTTTTTTTTAAGAAGAGATCAAGAAGAACAAAAACATAATTAAAAAGAAATGGCATCATAAAGTAGTGTTGCAGAAATTGCTTGTTGGTGCAAATCTTGATTATGTTGACATTAAGGCGGTGAAAAAGTTTTTCTTGTCTTTTCACTTTTGTATTCTCGCATTTGTTGTACCTCTTCCTTTTTTTTCACTCAATCTGTCCCTCAACTCATGAATTACCGGGTCACCTTATCCTTCTTATCCCCAGCAGCCGGTTGGTGAGTGTGAGGCTGACACGTGTCCGTGAGGCCCTCTCCAGTTCATTTTTTTGGTTCTTTTCCTCTTTTTTTCTTTCCTATTTTCTATTTTCCGTGAAACGCCCCGACCCGTATTTACCGTACACAGTAAACACGTGCCGGAACTGTGACGACCCAACCCAACATGACTCGGCATACAGTGTGTACAACAACAACTCGGCCCCAACGGCCCAAAATAACAAACATCATTAATAATAAAACCGGCCCAATGGCCCAACATCAATAATAATATGCACAGCGGAAGACTTTAACTC
>JAKUCV010004919.1:0-11255 GCA_028386065.3 Turnera subulata
TGAGGCCCCCGAAATCAGGACCTCTGGACATCCCACAACATGTGGACTTGGATGACAAGGACCCGTGGCTAAGTACTCTTGACCCGAAGGCCCTTGACCTTGAGGCCCTTGACTTGAAGACCCTTGACCCGAGCCTATGGACGAGGCCTAGAACCTGGAGGCCCGAGAGGCCCTCTACATCGGCTTATCCGGGGGAACCAAGCTTATCCAAAGGAAATCCACCTACGACCTATAACAGTGTGACACGTGGACCATATAATCTCATTGTCTTGTACTATATATAGAGAGAAAATATCAAAGGAAGGGGGGACTTTGGGACCATTCTCTCACCCGGACCCTCTCTCTCTCGGCTCTCCCCTCTCTCCCGATCTCTATTCTTCGTACTCAATCCATCCATTGTACAAAAACAATACCAATCAATAAAGATCATGTTATGCTATATTTGATTTCATATCACTAGTATATATATATATATATATATAAATATGTGGAAATCAGTGAGACCACATCCCAAACCGTTTTTTAAAAAATATGAATACGGAGACCAACATGATGGGTCCTGTCAATTTGATTTCAACCCTTAACATTAGATTAAGTTTGGAGATCTTTAATTTGTCTATGAAATACAACTAGGAATATGATGTGTATGCGGGTGTAAGTTGGGGAGTTCTTAAAGGGATGCCATGTATGTGGATGGGTTTCCAAACCACCCCTGGACTAGCCTCTTTGCTAGGAAACATCCATTGTCATTGTTAGGAATTTTTACATAGTTGGAAGTGAGTATCAAACTATCAATCTTTTCTGCTTGCAGGATGGGGTACCAAAACCCTAGCTAGTTGAAGAAAACATAAGAACAATTGATGCTTTATGATAAATAAATATTGCTTTTATTCCCCCAGGAAGAAAAAAAAAAAAAAAAGAAGAAAAGAAAGGATGTTAAGGGTTTAATATTCCACCCCCGGGACTTTCTGCTGGAGAGCATAGCAAACATGAACCATTGTGGGGCAGCCCAGCATAAGGCTTCAGTTTGATGGGAAATGCGACAATTTTTTTTGTCACACAGATCATTGATCAAGAAAATGTGATATCTAAAAACTGTGGGGGAACAAATTGCAACAAAACCAGGTTTTTTACTTTCTATAGGCAATAAAAAGAAAAAGCAGCTGTAAGTGAAAAAAGCACCATCCACCTGGTATAAATTCAAGGATAACTTAGGATTCAGAAGATGCCACATATGAAGTATCAGCATCTAAAATCCCCACATATGAAATTAATTGTTTGTTTGTACACAAACAAGAATAAAGCTCAGCCGTAGAAAATTTCCTCAACATTCACAACAAACCAGGGTTGTAATCAAAGAAAGTCTTGCCGATAATGCAAGAGAATTACATGTAACCAATAACAATCACAAGAAATCAGAATTTCAATTTAAGAAATCATTATCATTACGTTACATGTGACATTTAATTATGCAATGTTCTTATACAAATGTAATATAGCAGTTGTTTGCAACGTCCATATGATTCCAAGGAAAATCTCCCAATTTGTTTGCAACATCCATATGATTCCAAAGAAAATCTCCCAACTCGGTGCAACATCCACATAATTCTAAGGAAAATCTCCCAAGTCATGCTTCCGACTCGGTGGGAGTTGGAGTTATGCAGGTGAGGGAAATGCTGAATTGTAACTTTTCGTTAGACATTATTTGCTCCAAACAATCACCACGATCCGAAAGTTTGACATAAGCGATCATACTCTAGGAGAAGTGTCCCAGCATGGTACTTGTCTTTAAGACAGTTCTGCACACACGGTTAAATGAATTGAAAGCCAGCAACACAAAGTTAAAGCCATAACAAATCAATAAGTTAGTTATATCCATTTGACATTTTATTATGCAATGTTGTTATACTCTTACGTAATTGTAATTTTTCTAATTTCCAAAGTACCCATTAACATCATCAAGACGAAATTATCAAGACTGCGGTTTTGTGATCCCCATAATTTATTGTTTGCAATCCTCAAAACCTTACTTCATGGAATCCTGATGAGTCATTATTTGCTCCCCAAGAGAGCAAACCCCGAGTCCGCAATGGAAGGGTTATGTGTAATCCCTAGCAATTCCATAGATTCTGCTAACACAACACCGTCACATGACCTGTCATCCCAACAAAAGCAAACAACGATTAACTAAACTCAACGACTAAATTACATCCGAAGCATCTCAACAAATCCACACAAGAATCATCCCAACAAAAGCAAACAAACAACGATTAATTAAAATCAAAGATTAATTACATCCAAGGCATCATCTCAACAAATGCACAAAAGAGTCTTATTTACGTTAGTATGATGTTGTTAGTAGAAAGAAGCATGAAGATGCAGAGAGACATAGGATCCATACCTATGACAAGTGAGGACAAACGAATAACGCATCTTGAAAGAGAAATGTGGAAGTAACCTGCCATTTTCCATATTTCATTACAAAATCAACCCATTCATCCACCCCCTTTAAAACTAAGAAAGGCAACAACACACCATCAAGAAGCAAGTCTATCGGCTTTCCCATAGTGGACCGAAAATTTCTCATGCAGCGCTCGAATGCCTTTTTAAAATTCTGCTTTATGTCAAAAACAATCGTGTGGTCTGCATTTCTCTTCCTCTTATATGTTTTCTTCTTGGGAGCAGCATTATATTTGGCCGGGTTATCTTTAGCCTTCTGTTTAGATTCAGCCTCTGTCTTCTATTTAAGTTCAGCCTTGGTATTCTGTTTGCATTGATCCTGCCAGTTACCTTTGGTCTTCCATTTTCCACGACCCATACTCCTGCGAAAGAGAACAAACCAATCTAATTGCAGAAAGGCTTGGAATGGGCCTTCTTGTACTTTTAAATTGGTGTAAGGTTGGGCGTGTAACCTCCCTTTTCTGTAACAGTAGGATGTATAAGTTTTGAGGATGCAGTCATTGTATTGATGACGGCACCTTCTTAAGTTTCTGTAATTATTATCAATAAAATCTTCGTTTCATCAAAAAAAAAAACCAATCTAATTGCAAAACAAATCTAAGGGTCTCCAATGCAAATAAGCAGAAAGCAATAAGGAAAAAACCCAAACTATCCATGTCCGGTCCAGTAGAAATCAAATGGTTTGTGTTTAGCAGTTAGGCCCGGACATTAGGCAAATGAAGTAGTATTGAATTAAAGATATCATTTTTTCCTCTTCTGTGTGAAGAAAGAGAAAACAAGACAACTAATATAAAGTAAAAACAACAAGAGTAAGAAAGAATTAAGCACCCCCAGGGAATAACAATAAACTTCAGAATTAAACGTTGAAACAAAAACAAAAACAGAAAAGATGTTTTTGGAGAATGTTGAGAAGTTGCCTCCTCTCCCATCCAAAACGGTTCAAAACACTGCTTGGGATGAGCCTGCCTCTATTGTTTGTCTCGCCACACTTTAGACAAGTTAGTTATATCCATCTCGCATTCTATTATGCAATGTTCTTATACTCTTACGTAATTGTAATTTTTCTACGAAATTATCAAGACTGTGGTTTTGTGATCCCCATAATTTATTTTTAGCAAACCTCAAATGAAACCTTCCTTCGTGGAATCTTTCTTCGTTGAATCTTTGAATCCTTGGGTCATTATTTAACCCCTAAGAGAGCAAACCCGAGTCCGCAATGGAAAGGTTATGTGTAATCCCTAGCAATTCCATAGATTCTGCTAACACAACACCATGACCTGTCATCCCAACAAAAGCAAACAATGATTAACTAAACTCAACGACTAAATTACATCCGAAGCATCTCAACAAATCCACACAAGAATCATCACAACAAAAGCAAATAAACGATTAACTAAAATCAAAGATTAATTACATCCAAGGCATCATCTCAACAAATGCACACAAGAGTCTTATTTACGTTATAGTTCAGTAGTAGCTGAGTATGATGCTGTTAGTAGAAAGAAGCATAAAGATGCAGAGAGACATGGGATCCATACTTGTGACAAGTGAAGACAATCGAATAACGCATCTTGGGTGAGGTAACAGCAGTGGAGATCTAACCCGCCTCCTAGCCGCAACTGGTAATTGGCGCGAATGTTGTCTGCAGCGCTCCTGAGTCTTATCTTTGCTTTATATAAACAGTAACGAGACCCTTTTCATTCACAAACCCTTGTCCTTAAGTTGACGATGTTACCCTTCACAAATATCAAACTAAAATAGATATAAGACAAAAACTTTCATGGCTTCAGATGTTAGAATTTATTATCAATAAAACAGGATGATTTAGCTAAAGCAAAGGATTAGGGTAAATTACATTTTTGTGTACTTTTATTTTGATCTTTATATTTGTACTCAATTTGCTAAGATTTTTGTGCAGTTTTTTTTTTTTTTGGTATGAAAGGGGGCTAAGCCCAAATTACTTAGAGAAACTATAACGTACCCAGATGAGCTGGTATATCAGCAATGAACAAAGCATTATATGAATCAGGAACATGAAAAAAGAATTGCTCTTGGATATCTCCCTGCAAAGCCAATTTAGCGAGGTGGTCTGCTAGATAATTCCCTTCCCTGTAGGTATGTCGCCACTCCACCCGCCAAGGTTTCTTGATGAACTCCAAAATACGTGAAATAAGAGCATCATGGCAGGAATGTCCACGCTCCCGCAAGACCTGGTATAAAGCATGAGAGTCCACTTCCACGATCAGCCGCCGAATCCCCCGGTTCCAGGCATGTTGTAAACCCAAAAAAACAGCCCATTTCTCTGCTTTTAAAGCTGAGCAGTAGCCCAACTTAGCATTGAAACCAAACAGCCAAGTACCCTCATGATCCCGAAAAATGCCCCTTGCGCCAGCCAGGCCTGGGTTCCCATGACAAGAGCCATCAGTGTTTAACTTAACCCAAGCCTGTGGAGGTGGTTGCCACCTATCAAGCCTATTGTGTCGCCCACCATTCACATGACGAGTCGAAGTAGTCGCTAAAGACTAAACCACCTCCTGAATGAAACTTTTCACCTCGGGTATGGAATAAAATCCAACCCCATGGCGATTAAAAATCCAATCATTCCGCCACCGCCACAGCTTCCACAGCACAACCCCAAAAGTGAGCTGCCAGTGTTCAACCCCAGGCATAGTAAAAGATGGAGACAGGTGCCGAGTCAACCAACCTGGAAACGAGTCAGCATAGAATCGCTGCTAGTGAGCCGGAGGAATAATCTTGCGCCTATCACGCTGAGCTCTCCAACAGTCCCGAAAGATATGAAGCATATTCTCCATGATACCAGGACAAGCCATACAATAAGAAGAGTCTGTCATCTTTTTACGGTGTCGCAGCTCATTTGTAGGAAGTTTGCCATGAGCTACAAGCCATAAGAAAGAACGGACCCGTTGTGGACCTGGCCAATGCCATACATTTTTCCATAAACCATGCAAGAAGCTCTGGCAAGAAGAGTGTAGGAAGATTTGGTGGTAAACATACCAGAAGCCGACCATCCCCAAGATAATGAATCATTGTGGCCTGAGCTAAGAGGAGGCATTATTGCCACCTTGAGGAGTAAATCCCTCGATAAATAAGGAGCAAAGAGGCTCCAATTCCACCCACCTAACGGGGTGATGAAATGTTGAATCGGCCAGGAACGTTGATCATCCGGTATGTTTCCTTGAGCGTACCCAAGTAAAGGTCCTTGGCAAGTGTCAACCCACCAGTCCTGCCAAAATGAAATTAAAGTACCATCACCGACCTGCCATTGGACCCCATGCGCAGTAATCGACCATAACTGCTGTAAGCCTCTCCATAAGGGGGACATATCCTTCCTCTCATTAAGCATCATTCGTCCATTCTGTAGCCTCAAATACTTTGCCGAAAGTACTTCTGCCCATAAGCCGGATATCCGGGACATTAGCTTCCAACAAAGTTTCATAAGGAGGGCATCATTAAAGACGGAAAGACATTTCAGCCCTACCTCGCCCGAAGATTTTGGCTGACATATTGTGCCCCAATTAATAAGGTGAACCTTACGTTCCTCAGGACGATCCCCCCAAATGAAATTCCGGCATATCTTTTCAATTTCTTAACATATATGCTGCGGGAGTTTGGCCGATTGTATAGTATACACCGGTAGTGCACTTAAGAACAATTGACACAAAGTAATTCGCCCAGCTAGAGAAAGCTGGTTTATTTGCCAACCTGCCAATCTATTCTTCACAGCATCAATGAGATGGGTATATGTTTTGTTAGTGATACGACCAGCATACAAAGGAACACCAGATACATTCCCAAATCCTCCGTGATTTCAAAGCCACTATCACGACCAATCTTCTACTTAATATTATCCGGTACATTTTTGGAGAAATATATACGAGTCTTAGCCACACTCACCTTCTCCCCCGAACAGGCACAAAACACATTGAGGCACGTCTGGATCACACGTAGCTGATCAAGAGAAGCCTCAGCAAACAAGATCATATCATCGGCAAATAAAAGATGCGAAATTGATGGACCGCCTCTACTGGCCTGAATTGGCTTCCAATCACCCACACGGACAGCTTGAGATACCAAATGAGAAAATCTTTCTAAGCATAAAACAAAGAGATATGGGGATAAAGGGTCCCCCTGACGTACTCCTTGAGTAGGACTGAAAGAGTTAGTCGGAGAGCCATTCCAAAGAACACTCATGCTGACTGAGTTGACACAACGCATAATGAGAGAACTAAACACCTCAAGAAACCTGCAGTCAGCTAAAGTGTCGGCCAAAAAATTCCAGTCAACACGATCATATGCTTTTTCCAAATCAACTTTGATAGCCATATAACCTTTAGTGCCTCTCATATTCCTCATTGTGTAAATGAGTTCTTGTGCCACTACAATATTATCAATGATCTAACGACCAGGAATAAAGCTACTTTGGAAAAGGCCAACAAGATGAGGCAGTGCACCTTTAAGTCTATTGACTATCACCCTGGTAATAATTTTAAATAGGACGTTGCATAGGCCAATAGGGCGGAACTAAGTCACCAATTCAGGTTCATCAATTTTCGGCATTAAAACAAGACAGGTATGGTTTACCTCAGAAATAGATAACTGGCCAGCAAATGCAAGTTGGACAAAACGTACCAAATCCGAAGCCACTACACCCCATTGATGTTGGAAAAAGCAGGCTTGGTAGCCATCTGGGCCTGGAGCTTTAAAGGGTCCCATTTGAAACACCGCAGTTTGTACCTCCTCCGCCGTAACTGGAGCAATCATACAAGTTAAATGTCTCTCCTCCAGCACCGGAAAGTACCCTGACAGTGGAAAGTTAGAGTGGACAGCAGGGTCTTTAGAAAATAGGGAATTGTAAAATGAAACCACCATCTCACGCAATTCATCTAGATTAGAAACCCATTCGCCCTCTGAGTTTTTCGGTTGCATCACGCGATTTTTCCTCCTTCGTATTAGCGTCGTTGCATGGAAATATTTTGTATTTCTATCTCCATGAATTAACCACTTGGACCGGGATTTCTGATACCAGTGAACCTCTTCTTGCTTAAGGACCTGATAGTATTCAGCCAGCAGTTCAGTTTCAAGTTTAAGCAAGAAAGGATTACTCCTAACTGAAAGCGCCCATTGTACCCCTGCTAACCGGGCTAAGAGCTTGCGTTTACGCCAAAATATGTTCCCAAAAATAGATTTGTTCCAATTATTCAGGGCTGGAGTCAAATGCCGTAGTTTGGAATGAGCCGGGTCAGTAGATTGGTTCCAATGATTGGTAACCAGAGAAATAAAATCCGAGTGAGTTGTCCATGCATATTCAAACCTGAAAGGTCTGGTTCCACCGAAAAACTGTCTCTGCAAAGGAAACAAGGCAATTGGGTGGTGATCTGATTTGACCCGGGATAGGTGGCGGACAGTCGCTTCCGAAAAGGTCTGAAACCAAGTTGTATTAACAAAGACCCGATCTAATCTTTCATAAACACGTCCAAGAGTGTGTTCCTGCCCCCGCCAGGTAAATCTTGGACCAGAATAACCCAAATCCACAAGACCACAGGAGTTACTCTAATCCTTAAATTGACGACAACGCTGCAGATTAGCTGGTGCACCCCCTTGCTTCTCTGAGGGATCCATAATTTCGTTAAAATCTCCAATAGGAGCCCATGGACCAGTTACAGTAGAAGCAAGATGAGCAAGATTAGAAAAACACTCCTGCTTTAGGATGGGATCAGGATTGACATAAATCGCCGATAGAAAATACCTGACATTAGTGGAAGAGGTGATTTCTAGATGTACATAACCGCCCGTGTGACTCAGAATACGGACTCTATCGCCCCCATTCCTCCATAACATCCACAATCCCCCCGAGAAACCAACAGCAACCACTTTAAAACAGTTGTCGAACCCCCAAGAACGAATTACATTATCCGCCCTGGTGCCACTGACTTGTGGTTCTGCAATAATCACCATGTTGATATGATTAATTTGAACCAAATCCAAAATAGAAGTTTGAGCTTGAGAGCTTGCAGCTCCCCGAATATTCCAGTACAGAGTTCTCATTAAGATAAAAATGAGAGATACAAGAGGGGACTCCATACGGAGGACATAGAATCAATTAGACTTGGGTTGTGATATCCCAGCTACACCTGAGACATCACCACCAGAAACACTTGTAGAAACCTGTCCAGAGGAGGAAATCACCAGTTCCTGGACTTGCGTATTATCCCCAGTACATTGCATCTCCACCCCCTCCATTAAAATAGAAATTGTGTTGCCAGGGGGTTCAGGAGGCATCATCTTAGCCGAGGTAGAATGACGAGCGTGGGGGGGGGGGGGGGGGGGGGGGGGGGGGGGGGGGGGGGGGGGGGGGGGGGGGGGGGGGTGCAATTCTTGGCCTGCTCAATAGATATGGATGGACACGGTGGTAACATTCGAGATTCAACAACCTGTGGTACTGACATAGGGGTCTGATAGAAGTGCACAGTTGGTTCCATCTGCATCTCAGCAGAGTTCGTCACAATTTCCATGTCAGTGCTCGTCATCAGAGGTGTCTGCGTCTTAATGGAGTCCTTTTTCGGTACATAGACCTGACCCTTGGTGACATTCATCGACTTCATCCCTGAGAGTGGCTTACTGATGTTGGGCATGATCTCCGTAGCAGCTACAGAGCTGACAGCCTGCACAGATACCTCAGGCGATTCTGTATGTTCACTCAATATGGCGAACCGAGAACCACTGGCCCCAGTATTCCCTGTAACTGGTTTCTCTGGTATGATTCATGGGGTTACGGCGGGTCTACCTCTTCGCTGCTTTTGTGCAATCATCCAGGGGCCGTGATTAGAAAATAACTCTCGCCGCGTGACTGTCATATCTGGTTCCACTTCTCTCTCAGTTCTAGGGGATTCTGCAGGTAAATCCTGCCCAAAATCCTCTGCAGTATCAGCATTATGTTTACAGTCCTGTAGAGAATGGCCATAATGGCCACAGGTGAAGCACACATTGCTAAGTCCTTCATAAACTAGTCGCCACACCCTATGATGCATCCGAAATTTAGACAGTAGAGGTTTCGTAAGATCAACCTCAACACAGATTCTTGCGTATTTGCCCCTAGTAGCACGCAAGGTGACCTCATCCAGTTTAATAAATTTCCCCACCCTCTGAGCAAGACGGTACAGTAAAGGTTTATCATAGTACTCCATGAACAGCTTGGGTACCTGCATCCAAATCACCGCCCTATCGATGACAGCTTCTTCTGGGTCAAACCGCGGCTGCCACTTCCTCACAGTAAGAACGTGGTCAGCTACAATCCATGGCCCGTCATACAGAACTCTAGAATAGTCCTGCTCATTATTGAATTGAAGGTGGTAAAAGTCATTGCCCATGTCCGCCATGACTATTTCCCCCTTTGGGTGCCATTGATTTATGAGAGTACGATACAGAAATCGGTACCCTACCTTTTTACCCAGAAGTTTCACGATTAGGGTATCCTTCAATCGACGATAGATTCGTCGTTTATCCTGAGAAGATAGTCGAATAGTGGGACAAAACGGATCCTCATCATCGTCATCCTCTGGATCGGACTCCTCCGATAAAAAACCATCTAGATTCTCTTCCAGTACATCATCCATCTCAGCCTCCGCAGATTGTCCAGCAAGCATCGCCTTATAACTGCTCTTCCTCCTTGGTTCCTCGAGTCCCAACCTATTCTCCGGAGAACCTAAGGTCTGGGGTTCAACAATTGCTTTGTCCATCCGTTTAACCTTCTTGCTACTCCGTTCTTGTTGGTCTGCTCCTCACTCGTCCGTTCACTGGGATTACCGGCTTCGGCGCCGGCGGCCGTAGCCATGGAGAAGGAAAACTTTGGTGACGTGCGCCCAAAGTTATCGGAGCAAACCCTAGGAAAAACTGGTCTTTTTAAATTAAGATTTTTGCGCAGTTAGTGTCTGTTATGTGGTCTTTTTCTTCTGTTTTTTCCTTTCTGTTGTTTCCTATTCCTATGTACCAAACAAAAGATTTTGGTGCCTCCACCATTTTTCTCGGGTCAAACCGATCTCATATATTGATAATATATGCAAAATACAAAATAAATAGAGCCCACAAATACTTAGCAATGTCCTCTCCTATCCACCTTGTGGTAAAATTAGAGGAGGAGACTGGAGAGTTCAAAATCGTTAGACCATGGTATGGTATTGATGGATTTACGTCTATCATCAGGTAACCATGAGACGCACAACAACGAGATGATCCAAAATTTATCCGCACCCAACGGTTTTTTAGCGGCAAACACCCTAAATCTAACAAACACCCCCTCTTCTCCTAATTCTTTTCTTCTTTTCCTTCTCTTACCCACCCATGTACCAAAAATATAATTTACCCGAAAGAAAACAAAATATAGGCTAACAACGTTAGAAAATTAACATCTTTGCTTGTAGTTGGGAATTAATTTGGATAGTCGAATGACTCATATCCAATGCTTTAGGAGAAAAGCTTAGCTGATGCAATGCGCCTGCGAACATCTAAAGAAGACACTACCATTGTAAGCTAACCAAATGCTGAAATTAAATTAGTATTGAGTTGCCTATAATTGCTCCTGGAAATATGATTGATTATGATCTTATCAGCTATATGTATGATGCTTATAACGTGATTTAAAAGCTACATGTAGGATGCTTTTGTTTTTCATTGGTTTTCTTTGGGATTAGTTGTTTATTTGATTGTAATTAAGGTCAAAATTTATGATTGTACAAATTCACCGCTAAATCTGAACTAGACAATAAATCATAGAAAAC
>JAKUCV010004920.1:0-33016 GCA_028386065.3 Turnera subulata
TGGGCGTGTATTATTGTTGATGGTTTATTAATAATAGTACCGAGTCTTCTCCCAATTATTTCTCTTGCTTTATTATTCTCTTTGTTCTCTCTTCGTTGTGTTTGCGTGTGGTAGGCTTACAAGTTAAGGGACGATCTTGCTTGTGCCGCACGGTGAGAGTGTGCATCCGCTGCGCCACACTCTTGGTCCGTGACATAGTGGGGCGCCAATGATGCGCTAATGGTGCGCCAATGGTGCGATTTTTTAGTTTTGAGCTGAAATTTTGATTTTTGAGTTTTGTGATGAAATTTTGTACACACTAATAAAGCCCCAATCCAACTACCTGCAAAATTTCCAAATTTTCTGGGAAGTGGAAGTCCGACTTTTCATTTATGGAACAATTAAAATCCTTGTAAAGTGGGAAACATGGTAAAGCACCTTAGATGAGCTCAAAATGTCCGGGGAAGGCATCCAAAATTCCATGTAAATCATCCCCATATTTGTGGAATCATCTTAGGTAGCATTTGACATGGTGGATTCAGAGATTGCTCATTGGTGCGCCATTGGGGCGCCATTGGTGCGCTATTGGGGCGCTATTGGTGTGCCATTGGTGCGATTTTTGAGTTTTGAGCTGAAATTTTGATTTTTTAATTTTGAGCTGAAATTTTTTACACACACCAATAAAAAATCCAATCCAACTACCTGCAAAATTTCAGATTTTTCTGAGATGTGGAAGTCCGACTATTTATTTTTTGGAACAATTAAAATCCCGTAAATCTGGGAAAATGGAAATGCACCTCAGATGAGCTCAAAACGTCCGGGGAAGGCATCCAAAAATCCTTATAAATCATCCCCATATTTTTGGAATCATCCTAGGTGGAAATTTACATGGTGGATTTGGGGATTGCTCTTATGCATTGGTTCACTGGGCCATTGGTGCGCTATTGGGGCGCCATTGCTGCGATTTTTAAGTTTTGAACTGAAATTTTGTTTTTTAAGTTTTGAGCTGAAATTTTATACACACCAATAAAAATTCAATCCAGCTACCTGAAAAATTTCAGATTTTCTCAGATGTGGAAGTCCAACTTTTTATTTTGAAAAAAATTAAAATCCCGTAAATCGGAAAAAATGGAAAAGCACCTTAGATGAGCTCAAAATGTCCGAAGAAGGCATCCAAAAATCCTTATAAATCATCCCCGTATTAGTACAATCATCTTAGGTAGCATTTGACATGGTGTAACTGGAGATTGCTCTTATGCATTGGTTCACTGCGCCATTGGTGCGCCACTGAGGCGCTATTGGGGCGCTATTGGTTTGCCATTAGCACCATTGGTGCGATTTTTGAGTTTTGCGCTGAAATTTTGATTTTTGATTTTTGTGCTGAAATTTTGTACACACACCAATAAAAATCCAATCCAACTATCAGGAAAATTTCAGAATTTTCTGAGTTGTGGAAGTCCTACTTTTTATTTTTGGAACAATTTAAATATCGTAAATCAGGAAAAATGGAAAAGCACCTCAGATCAGCTCAAAATGTCCAGGGAAGGCATCCAAAAATCCTTATAAACTATCCCATATTTGTGGAATCATCTTAGGTGTCATTTGACATGGTGGACTTGGTGATTGCTTTTATGCATTGGTTCACTGGGCCATTGTTGCGCTATTGGGGAGCTAGTGGGGCGCCAATGATGCGCTATTGGTGCGCCATTGGTGCAATTTTTGAATTTTGAGTTGAAATTTTTGTTTTTAAGTTTTGTGCTGAAATTTAAACACACACCAATAAAAATCCAATCAACTACCTGCAAAATTTCAGAATTTTCTGAGATGTGGAAGTCCGAAATTTCATTTTTGGAACAATTAAAATCCCTGTAAGTAGGGAAACATGGAAAAGCACCTCAGACGAGCTCAAAATTTCCGGGGAAGGCATCCATAAATCGTTATAAATCATCCCCCCTTTTGTGGAATCGTCATAGGTGGCAATTTACATGCTGGATTTGGGGATTGCTCTTATGCATTGGTTCACTGAGCCATTGGTGCGCTATTGGGGCGCCATTAGTGCGATTTTTAAGTTTTGAGGTGAAATTTTGTTTTTTAAGTTTTGAGCAGAGATTTTGTACACACACCAACAAAAATCCAATCCAACTAACTGCAAAATTTCAAATTTTTTCCGATGTGGGTGTATGACTTTTTATTTTTTAAAAAATTAAAATCCCGTAAATCGGGAAAAATGGAAAAGCACCTTATTTGAGCTCAAAATGTAAAGGGAAGGCATCCAAAAATCCTTATAAATCATCCCCATATTTGTAGAATCATCTTAGGTAGCATTTGACAAGGTGGAATTGGAGATTGCACTTATGCATTGGTTCACTGCGCCACTGGTGCGCTATTGGGGCGCCATTGGTGCGCCATTGATGCGCTATTGGGGCGCTATTGGTGTGCCATTAGTGCGATTTTTGAGTTTTGAGCTGAAATTTTGATTTTTGATTTTTGTGCTGAAATTTTGTACACACACCAATAAAAATTCAATCAAACTACCAGCATAATTTAAGAATTTTTTGAGTTGTGGAAGTCCAATTTTTTGTTTTTGGAACAATTTAACTCCCGTAAATCGGGAAAAATGGAAGAGCACCTCAGATCAGCTCAAAATGTCCGGGGAAGGCATCCAAAAATCCTTATAAATCATCCCCATATTTATGGAATTATCTTAGGTGGCATTTGACATGGTGGACTTGGTGATTGCTTTTATGCATTGGTTCAATGGGCATTGGTGCACTATTGGGGAGCCAGTGGGGCGCCAATGATGCGCTATTGGTGCGATTTTTGAGTTTTGAGCTAAATTATGATTTTTGAGTTTTGTGCTTAAATTTTGTACACACACCAATAAAAACCCAATCCAACTACCTGCAAAATTTCAGAATTTTCTGAGAAGTGGAAGTCCGACTTTTCATTTTTGGAACAATTTAAATCCCTGTAAATCGGGAAAAATGGAAAAGCACCTTAGATGAGCTCAAAATGTCCGGGGAAGGCATCCAAATTTCCTTATAAATCATCCCAATATTTGTCGAATCATCTTAGGTGGCATTTGACGTGGTGGATTTGGAGATTGCTCATTGGTGCGCCATTGGGGCGCCATCAGTGCGCTATTGGGGCGCTATTGGTGCGCCATTGTGCGATTTTTGAGTTTTGAGCTGAAATTGTGATTTTTTACTGTTGAGCTGAAATTTCTTACACACACCAATAAAAAATACAATCCAACTACCTGCAAAAATTCAGATTTTTCTGAGATATGGAAGTCCGACTATTTATTTTTGGAACAATTAAAATCCCGTAAATCGGGAAAAATGGAAAAGCACCTCAGATGAGCTGAAAATGTCCGGGGAAGGCATCCAAAAATCCTTTTAAATCATCCCCATATTTGTAGAATCATCTTAGGTAGCGTTTGACATGGTGGAATTGGAGATTGCTTTTATGCAATGGTTCACTGCGCCTTTGGTGCGCTATTGGGGCGCTATTGGTGTGGCATTGATGCGATTTTTGAATTTTGAGCTGAAATTTTGATTTTTAATTTTTGTGCTGAAATTTCGTACGTGTACCAATAAAAATTCAATCCAGCTACCTGAAAAATTTAAGAATTTTCTGAGTTGTGGAAGTCCGACTTTTTATTTTTGGAACAATTTAAATCCCGCAAAATCGGGAAAAATGGATTGGCACCACAGATCAGCTCAAAATGTCCGGGAAAGGCATGCAGAAATCCTAATAAATCATCCCCATATTTGTGGAATCATCTTCGGTGGCATTTGACATGGTGGACTTGGTGATTGCTTTTATGCATTGGTTCACTGGCCATTGGTGCGCCATTGGGGCCATTTTTGAGTTTTGAGCTCAAATTTTGTACACACCAATAAAAATCCATTCCAACTACCTGCAAAATTTCAAATTTTTCTGAGAAGTGGAAGTCCAAATTTTTTTTTTGGAACAATTAAAATCCCGTAAATCAAAAAAAATTGCAAAGCACCTCAGATGAGCTCAAAAAGTCCGGGGAAGGCATCCAAAAATACTTATAAATCATCCCCACATTTGTGGAATCATCATAGGTCGCATTTGACATGGTGGAATTGGAGATTGCTCTTATGCATTGGTTCACTGGGCAATTGGTGCGCCATTGGTGCGCGATTGGGGCGCCAATGGAGCGCTATTGGTGCGCTATTGGGGCGCCATTGGTGCGATTTTCGAGTTTTGATCTCAAATTTTGATTTTTGAGTTTTGAGATGAATTTTTTTACACAAACCAATAAAAACCAAATCCAACTACCTGCAAAATTTTAGAATTTTCTGTGTTTTGGAAGTCCGACTTTTCATTTTTGGAATAGTTAAAATCCCAGTAAATCGGGAAAAATGGAAAAGCACCTTAGATGAGCTCAAAATGTCCGGGGAAGGCATCCAAAAATCCTTATAAATCATCCCCATATTTGTGGAATCATCTTAGGTAGCATTTGACAGGGTGGATTTGGAGATTTCTCATTGGTGCGCCATTGGGGCGCTGCGCTATTGGGGCGCTATTGGTGCGCCATTGGTGCGATTTTTGAGTTTTGAGCTGAAATTGTGATTTTTTACTGTTGAGCTGAAATTTCTTACACACACCAATAAAAAATACAATCCAACTACCTGCAAAAATTCAGATTTTTCTGAGATATGGAAGTCCCACTATTTATTTTTGGAACAATTAAAATCCCGTAAATCGGGAAAAATGGAAAAGCACCTCAGATGAGCTGAAAATGTCCGGGGAAGGCATCAAAAAATCCTTTTAANGCAAAAATTCAGATTTTTCTGAGATATGGAAGTCCCACTATTTATTTTTGGAACAATTAAAATCCCGTAAATCGGGAAAAATGGAAAAGCACCTCAGATGAGCTGAAAATGTCCGGGGAAGGCATCAAAAAATCCTTTTAAATCATCCCCATATTTTTTGAATCATCTTAGGTAGCGTTTGACATGGTGGAATTGGAGATTTCTCTTATGCATTGGTTCACTGCGCCATTGGTGCGCTATTGGGGCGCTATTGGTGTGCCATTGATGCGATTTTTGAGTTTTGAGCTGAATTTTTATTTTTGATTCTTGTGCTGAAATTTTGTACACACACCAACAAAAAATCCAATCCAACTACCTGCAAAATTTAAGAATTTTCTGAGTTGTGGAAGTCCGACTTTTAATTTTTGGAACAATTTAAATCCTGCAAAATCGGGAAAAATGGAAAAGCACCTCAGATCAGCTCAAAATGTCCGGGGAAGGCATGCAAAAATCCTAATAAATCATCCCCATATTTTTGGAATCATCTTCGGTGGCATTTGACATGGTGGACTTGGTGATTGCTTTTATGCATTGGTTCACTGGGCCATTGGTGCGCTATTGGGGCGCCATTGGGGCCATTTTTGAGTTTTGAGCTCAAATTTTGTACACACCAGTAAAAATCCATTCCAACTACCTGCAAAATTTCAGATTTTTCTGTGAAGTGGATGTCCGAATTTTTTTTTGGAACAATTAAAATCCGTAAATCGAAAAAAATTGCAAAGCACCTCAGATGAGCTCAAAATGTCCGGGGAAGGCATCCAAAAATACTTATAAATCATCCCCACGTTTGTGGAATCATCATAGGTAGCATTTGACATGGTGGATTTGGAGATTGCTCTTACACATTGGTTCGTTGGGCCATTGGTGAGCCATTGGTGCGCGATTGGGGCGCCATTGGAGCGCTATTGGTGCGCTATTGGGGCGCCACTGGTACGATTTTCGAGTTCTGAGCTCAAATTTTGATTTTTGAGTTTTGAGATGAAATTTTTTGCACAAACCAATAAAAACCCATTCCAACTACCTGCAAAATTTTAGAATTTTCTGAGCTTTGGAAGTCCGACATTTCATTTTTGGAACAGTTAAAATCCCAGTAAATCAGGAAAAATAGAAAAGCACCTTAGATGAGCTCAAAATGTCCGGGGAAGGCATCCAAAAGTCCTTATAAATCATCCCCATATTTGTGGAATCATCTTAGGTAGCATTTGACATGGTGGATTTGGAGATTGCTCATTGGTGTGCCATTGGGGCGCTGCGCTATTGGGGCGCTATCGGTGCGCCATTGGTGCGAGTTTTGAGTCTTGAGCCGAAATTTTGATTTTTGAATTTTGAGCTGAAATTTTTTTCACACACCAAAAAAAATTTTAACCCAACTATCTGCAAAATTTCAGATTTTTTTTGGATGTGGAAGTCCGACTTTTTATTTTTGGAACAATTAAAATCCCGTAAATCAGAAAAAATGGAAAAGCACCTCAGATGAGCTCAAAATGTCCTGGGAAGGCATCCAAAAATCCTTATAAATCATCCCCGTATTTGTGGAATCATCATAGGTGGCAATTTACATGGCGGATTTGGGGATTGCTCTTATGCATTGGTTCACTGGGACATTGGGACGCTATTGGGGCGCCATTGGTGCAATTTTTAAGTTTTGAGCTGAAATTTTGTTTTTTAAATTTTGAGCTGAAATTTTGTGCACACACCATTAAGATCCCAATCCAAATACCTGAAAAATTTCAGATTTTCTCAGATTTGGAAGTTCGACTTTTTATTTTTTTAAAAATTAAAATCCCGTAAATCGGGAAAAATGGAAAAGCACCATAGATGAGCTCAAAATGTCCGGGGAAAGCATCCAAAAATCCTTATAAATCATCCCCATATTTGTAGAATCATCTTAGGTAGCATTTGACATGGTGGATTTGGTGGTTGCTCTTATGCATTGGTTCACTGCGCCAATGGTGCGCTTTTGGTGCGCCATTGGTGCGCTATTCGGGCGCTATTGGTGCAATTTTTGAGTTTTGAGCTGAAATTTTGATTTTTAATTTTTGTGCTGAATTTTTGTACACACCAATAAAAATTCAATCCTACTACCTGCAAAATTTCAGAACTTTCTGAGTTGTGGAAGTCCTACTTTTTATTTTTGGAACAATTAAAATGCCGTAAATCAGGAAATATGGAAAAGCACCTCAGAACAGCTCAAAATGNTTGGTGCGCCATTGGTGCGCTATTCGGGCGCTATTGGTGCAATTTTTGAGTTTTGAGCTGAAATTTTGATTTTTAATTTTTGTGCTGAATTTTTGTACACACCAATAAAAATTCAATCCTACTACCTGCAAAATTTCAGAACTTTCTGAGTTGTGGAAGTCCTACTTTTTATTTTTGGAACAATTAAAATGCCGTAAATTAGGAAATATGGAAAAGCACCTCAGAACAGCTCAAAATGTCTGGGGAAGGCATCCAAAAATCCTTATAAATCATCCCATATTTGTGGAATCGTCTTAGGTGGCATCTGACATGGTGGACTTGGTGATTGCTTTTATGCATTGGTTCACTGGGCCATTGTTGCGCTATTGGGGAGCTAGTGGGGCGCCAATGATGCACTATTGGTACGCCATTGGTGCGATTTTTGAGTTTTTAGCTGAAATTTTAATTTTTGAGTTTTGTACTAAAATTTTGATTTTTGAGTTTTGTGCTGAAATTTTTTACACACCAATAAAAACCCAATCCAAGTACCTGCAAAATTTCAGAATTTTCTGAGAAGTGGAAGTCCGACTATTCATTTTTGGAACAATTAAAATCCCTGTAAATCGGGAAACATGGAAAAGCACCTTAGATGAGCTCAAAATGTCCGGGGAAGGCATCCAAAATTCCTTGTAAATTATCCCCATATTTGTGGAATCATCTTAGGTAGCATTTGACATGGTGGATTTAGAGATTGCTCATTGGTGCGCCATTGGGGCGCCGTTGGTGCACTATTGGGGCGCTATTGGTGCGATTTATAAGTTTTGAGCTGAAATTTTGATTTTTGAATTTTGTGCTGAAATTTTTTTCACACACCAATAAAAAATCCAATCCAACTACCTGCAAATTTTCAGATTTTTCTGAGAAGTGGAAATCCGACTTTTTATTTTTGGAATTATTAAAATCCCTTAAATCGGGGAAAATGGAAAAGCACCTCAGATGAGCTCAAAATGTCCGGGGAAGGCACCCAAAAATCCTTATAAATCATCCCCATACTTGTGGAATCATCATAGGTGGCAATTTACATGGTGGATTTAGGGATTGCTCTAATGCATTGGTTCACTGGGCCATTGGTGCGCCATTGGGGCGTCAATGGTGCGCTATTGGGGCGCCGTTGATGCGATTCTTAAGTTTTGAGCTGAAATTTTGTCTTTTAAGTTTTGAGCTGAAATTTTGTACACACCAATAAAAATCCAATCCAGCTACCTGCAAAATTTCAGTTTTTCTCAGATGTGGATGTCCGACTTTTTATTTTTAAAAAACTAAAATCCCGTAAATCGGGAAAAATGGAAAAGCACCTTAGATAAGCTCAAATTGTCCGGAGAAGGCATCCAAAAATCCTTATAAATCATCCCCATATTTTTAGAATCATCTTAGGTAGCGTTTGACATGGTGGAATTGGAGATTGCTCTTATGCAATGGTTCACTGCGCCATTGGTGCGCTATTGGGGCGCCATTGGTGCACCATTGATGCGCTATTGGGGCGCTATTGGTGTGCCATTGGTGCGCCATTGGTGCAATTTTTGAGTTTTGAGCTGAAATTTTGATTTTTGATTTTTGTGCTGAAATTTTCTACACACCAATAAAAATCCAATCCAACTTCCTGGAAAATTTCAGAATTTTCTCAGTTGTGGAAGTCCTACTTTTTATTTTTGGGACAATTTAAATACTGTAAATCAGGAAAGATGGAAAAGCACATCAGATCAGCTCAAAATGTCCGGGGAAGGCTTCCAAATATCCTTATAAATCATCCCATATTTGTGGAATCATCTTAGGTGGAATTTTACATGGTGGGCTTTGGTGATTGCTTTTATGCATTGGTTCAATTAGTGCGCCATTGGGGCGCCATTGGTGCGCTCTTGGGGCGCTATTAGTGCGCCATTGGTGCGATTTTTGAGGTCATCTGAGGTGCTTTTACATTTTCCCCGTTTTACAGGATTTTATTTGCTCCAAAAATAAAAAGTTGGACTTCCACATCTCAGAAAATTTTAAAATTTGCAGGTAGTTGGATTGTATTTTTATTGGAGTGTGTGCAAAATTTCTGCCCAAAACTTAAAATTTGCATCAATAGCTCAACAATGGCACACCAATGGCGCACCATGTAAAACGCTACCAAAGACGATTCCACATATATGGGGACGATGGATGCCTTCCCCGGACATTTTGAGCTCATCTGAGGTGATTTCCATTTTTCCCCATTTACCGTATTTTAAATGTTCTAAAAATAAAAAGTCAGACTTCCACATCTCAGAAAATTCTGAAATTTTGCAGGTAGTTGGTTTGGATTAATATTGTTGTGTGTACAACATTTCAGCACAGAACCCTAAAATCAAAATTTCAGCCCAAAACTCAAAAATCGCACCAATAGCGAACCAATTGCGCACCAATGAGTAATCTCCAAATCCACCATGTCAAATGCTACCAATTCCACAAATATTGGGATGATATATAAGAATTTTTGGATGCCTTCCCCGGACATTTTGAGCTCTTCTGTGGTGCTTTTCCAATTTTCCAGTTTTACGGGATTTTAATTATTCCAAAAATGAAAAATAGGACTTCCGTATCTCAGAAAATTGTAAACTTTTGCAGGTAATTGGATTGGGTTTTTATTGGTGTGTGTACAAAATTTCTGCTCAAAACTCAAAAATCAAAATTTCAGTCAAAAATCGCACCAATAGCTCACCAATGGCACACCAATAGCGCCCCAATGGCGCACCAGTAGCGCACCAATGGCCCAGTGAACCAATGCATAAGAGCAATCTCCAAACCCACCATGTAAAATGCTACCAAAGATGATTCCAAAAATATAGGGATGATTTATAAGGATTTTTGGATGCCTTCCCCCGACATTTTGAGCTCATCTGAGGTGATTTCCATTTTTCCCCATTTACGGGATTTTAAATGTTCCGAAAATAAAAAGTCAGGCTTCCACTTCTCAGAAAATTCTGAAATTTTTCAGCTAGTTGGATTGGATTTACATTGCTGTGTGTACAAAATTTCAGCTCAAAACCCTAAAATCAAAATTTCAGCTCAAAACTCAAAAATCGCACCAATAGCGCACCAATTGCGCACCAATGAATAATCTCCAAATCCACCATGTCAAATGCTACCAATTCCACAAATATTGGGGTGATATATAAGGTTTTTTGGATGCCTTCCCTGGACATTTTGAGCTCTTCTAGGGTGCTTTTCCATTTTTCCAGTTTTACGGGATTTTAATTGTTCCAAAAATGAAAAGTCAGACTTCCGTGGATTGGTTTTTATTGGTGTGTGTGAAAAATTTCAGCTCAAAACTTAAAAATAAAAATTTCAGCTCAAAGCTAAAAAATCGCACCATTGGGGCCCCAATAGCGCACCAATGGCCCCCCAATCGTGCACCAATGGCGCCCCAATGGCCTAGTGAACCAATGCATAAGAGCAATCTCTAAATACACCATGTCAAATGCTACCTAAGATGATTCCACAATTATGGGGATGATTTACAAGGAATTTTGGATGCCTTCCCCTGACATTTTGAGCTCATCTGAGGTGCTTTTCCATTTTTCCCCATTTACGGGATTTTAATTATTCCGAAAATAAAAAGTCAGACTTCCACTTCTTAGAAAAATCTGAAATTTTGCAGGTAGTGTTATTGTATTTTTATTTGTGTGTGTACATAATTTCAGCTCAAAACTCAAAAATAAAAATTTCAGATCAAAACTTAAGAATCGCACCAACAACGCACCAATGGCGCCCCAATAGCGCACCAGTGGCCCAGTGAACCAATGCATAAGAGCAATCTCCAATTCCGCCATGTCAAATGCTACCTAAGATGATTCCACAACTATGGAGATGATTTATAAGAATTTTTGGATGCCTTCCCGGACAATTTGAGCTCATCTGCGGTGCTTTTCATTTTTCCCGATTTATGGGATTTTAATTGTTCCAAAAATAAATAGTCGGACTTCCACTTCTCAGAAAAATCTAAAATTTTGCAGGTAGTGTGATTGTATTTTTTTTCGTGTTTCTACAAAAGTTGAGCTCAAAACTCAAAAATCAAAATTTCAGCTCAAAACTCAAAAATCATACCAATAGCGCCCCAATGGCGCTGCAATACCGCACCAATACCGCACCAATGGCGCGCCAATAGCGCCCCAATGAGCAATTTCCAAATCCATCCGGTCAAATGCTACCAAAGATGATACCACAAATATGGGGATGATTTATAAGGATTTTTGGATGCCTTCCCCGGACATTTTGAGCTCATCTGAGGTGCTTTTCCATTTTTGCCAATTTACAGGATTTTAATTATTCCAAAAATAAAAAGTCAGACTTCCACTTCTCAGAAAAATCTGAAATTTTGCAGGCAGTTGGATTGGATTTTTATTCATGTGTGTTCAAATTGCAGCTCACAACTCAAAAATCAAAATTTCAGCTCAAAACTCAAAATTCACACCAATGGGGCACCAATAGCGCACCAGTGGCCTAATGAACCAATGGATAGGAGAAATCTCCAAATCCACCATGTCAAATGCTACCTAAACAGATTCCGTAAATATGGGGACGATTTATAAGGATTTTTAGATGCCTTCCCCGGACATTTTGAGCTCAACTGAGGTGCCTTTCCATTTTTCCCGATTTACGGAATTTTAATTGTTCCAAAAATAAAAAGTCGGACATTCACATCTCAGAAAAACCTGAAATTTTGCAGGTAGTTGGATTTCAATTTTATTGGTGTGTGTAGAAAATTTCAGCTCAGAACTCAAAAATCAAAATTACAGCTCAAAACTCAAAAATCGCACCAATGAGCAATCTCCAAATCTCAAAATCCACCATGTCAAATACTATCGATTCCAAAAATATGGGGATGATATATACGGATTTTTTGATGCCTTCCCCGGACATTTTGAGCTCATCTGGGTGCTTTTCCATTTTTCCCATTTTATGGGATTTTATTTGTTCCAAAAATGAAAAGTCCGACTTCCGCATCTCAGAAAAATTTAAAATTTTGCATGTTGTTGGATTGGGTTTTTATTGGTGTGTGGAAAAAATTTCAGCTATAAACTCAAAAATTAAAATTTCAGCTTAAAACTTAAAAATCGCACCAATGGCGCCCCAACAGCGCACCAATGGCTCCCCAATCGTTCACTAACGGTGCCCCATTGGCGCACCAATGGCTCCCCAATGGCCCAGTGAACCAATTCATAAGAGTAATCTCCAAATCCACCATGTCAAATGCTACCTAAGAAGATTCCACAACTATGGGGATGATTTATAAGGATTTTTGGATGCCTTCCCCGGACATTTTGAGCTCATCTTAGGTGCTTTTCCATTTTTCCAGATTTACGGAATTTTAATTGTTCGAAAAATAAAAAGTCAAACTTCCACTTCTCAGAAAAATCATAAATTTTGCAAGTAATTGGATTGGATTTTTATTGGTGTGTGTACAAAATTTATGCTCAAAACTCAAAAATTAAAATTTCAGCTCAAAACTCAAAAATCGCAGCATTGGCGCGCCAATAGCGCCCCAATAGCTCATCAATGGCGCCCCTATAGCGCACCAATGGCCCAGTGAACCAATGCATAAGAGCAATCACCAAATCCACCACGTCAAACGCTACCTAAGATGATTCCACAAATATGGGGATGATTTATAAGGATTTTTGGATGCCTTCACCGGACATTTTGAGCTCATCTAAGGTGCTTTTCCATTTTTCCCGATTTACGGGATTTTAATTGTTCCAATAATAAAAAATCGGACTTCCACATCTCAAAAAAAAATGAAGTTTTGCAGGTAGTTGGATTGGATATTTATTGGTGGGTGTACAAAATTTGAGCTCAGAACTCAAAAATTAAAATTTCAGCTCAAAACTCAAAAATCGTACCAAGAGCGCCCCATTGGCGCACCAATACCGCACCAATCGCGCACCAAAGGCGCGCCAATGGCGCCCCAATGAGCAATCTCCAAAACCACCCGGTCAAATGCCACCTAAGATGATTCCGAAAATATGGGGATGATTTATAAGGATTTTTGGATGCCTTCCCCGGACATTTTGAGCTCATCTATGGTGCTTTTCCATTTTTCCCGATTTACGGGATTTTAATTGTTCCAAAAATAAAAGGTCGGACTTCCACTTCTCAAAAAAATCTGAAGTTTTGCAGGTAGTTGGATTGGATATTTATTGGTGGGTGTACAAAATTTGAGCTCAGAACTCAAAAACTAAAATTTCAGCTCAAAACTCAAAAATCGAACCAATAGCGCCCCATTGGCGCACCAATACCGCACCAATGGCGCACCAATACCGCACCATTGGCGCACCAATACCGCCCCATTAGCGCACCAATACCGCACCAATGGCGCGCCAATGGCGCCCCATTGACCAATCTCCAAATCCACCCGGTCAAATGCTACCTAAGATGATTCCAAAAATATGGGGGATATTTATAAGGATTTTTGGATGCCTTCCCCGGACATTTTGACCTCATCTAAGGTGCTTTTCCATTTTTCCCGATTTACGGGATTATAATTGTTCCAATAATAAAAAATCGGACTTCCACATCTCAGAAAAATATGAAATTTTGCAGGTATTTGGATTGGATTTTTATTGGTGGGTGCACAAAAGTTGAGCTCAAAACTCAAAAATCAAAATTTCAGATCAAAACTCAAAAATCGTACCAATAGCGCCCCCAATGGCCCACCAATGGCGCGCCAATAGCGCGCCAATGAGCAATCTCCAAATCAACCCGGTCAAATGCTACCTAAAATGATTCCACAAATTTGGGGATGATTTATACGGATTTTTGGATGCCTTTCCCGGATATTTTGAGCTCATATGTTGTGCTTTTCCAATTTTGCCAATTTACGGGATTTTAATTGCTTCAAAAATGAAAAGTCGGACTTCCACTTCTCAGAAAAATCTAAAATATTTCAGGTAGTTGGATTGGTTTTTGTTGGTGTGTGTACAAAATTTCAGCTCAAAACTCCAAAATCGCACCAATGGCGCCCCAATAGCGCACCAATGGCGCACCAATGTCGCCCCAATAGCGCACCAATGGCCCAGTGAGCCAATGCATAAGAGCAATCTCCAAATCCACCTTGCAACATGCTACCTAAGATGATTTCACAGATATGGGGATGATTTTTAAGGATTTTTGGATGCCTTCCCTTGACATTTTGAGCTCGTCTGAGGTGCTTTTCCATTTTTTCCGATTTACGGGATTTTAATTGTTCCAATAATAAAGTCGGACCTCCACCTCTCAGAAAAGTCTGATTTTTTCCAGGTAGTTGGATTGGATTTTTATTGGTTTGTGTTCAAAATTTCAGCTCAAAATCAAAATTTCAGCTGAAAACTCAAAAATCACACCAACGGCGCACCAATAGCGCCCCAATGGCGCCCCAACAGCGCCCCAATGGCAAGTGAACCAATGCATAAGAGCAATCTCCAAATCCACCATGAAAAATGCTACCTAAAATGATTCCACAAATATGGGGACTATTTATAGGATTTTTGGATTCCATCCCCGGACATTTTGAGCTCATCTGAGGTGCTTTTCCATTTTTCCAGATTTACGGAATTTTAATTGTTCGAAAAATAAAAAGTCGAACTTCCACATCTCAGAAAATTTTGAAATTTTGCAAGTAAAGGGATTGGATTTTATTGGTGTGTGTACAAAATTTCAGCTCAAAACTCAAAAATAAAAATTTCAGCTCAAAACTCAAAAATCGCAGCAATGGCGCACCAATAGCGCACCAATGGCCCAGTGAACCAATGCATAAGAGCAATCTCCAAATCCACCACGTCAAATGCTACCTAAGATGATTCCACAAGTACGGGGATGATTTATAAGGGTCTTTGTATGCCTTCCCCGGACATTTTGATCTCATCTAAGGTGCTTTTCCATTTTTCCCGATCTACGGGAATTTAGTTGTTCCAGTAATACAAAGTCGGACTTCCACATCTCAAAAAAATCTGAAGTTTTGCAGGTAGTTGAATTGGATATTTATTGGTGGGTGTACAAAAATTGAGCTCAGAACTAAAAAATTAAAATTTCAGCTCAAAACTCAAAAATCGTACCAATAGAGCCCCACTGGGGATGATTGCTGCACCAATGGCGCCCCAATGGCGCGCCATTGGCGCACCAATGAGCAATCTCCAAATCCACCCGGTCAAATGCTACCTAAGATAATTCCAAAAATATGGGGATGATTTATAAGGATTTTTGGATGCCTTCCCCGGACACTTTGAGCACGTCTGAGGTGATTTTCCATTTTTCCCGATTTACGGGATTTTAATTGTTCCAAAAATAAAAAGTCAGACTTCCACGTCTCAGAAAAATCTGAATTTTTTCAGGTAGTTGGATTGCATTTTTATTCATTTTTATATAAAATTTCAGCTCAAAATTCAAAAATCAAAATTTCAGATCAAAATTCAAAAATCGCACCATTGGCGCCCCAATAGCGCACCAATGGCCCAGTGAACCAATGCATAAGAGCAATCTCCAAATCCACCATGTCAACTTCTACCTAAGATGATTCCACAAATATGGGGGTTATTTATAAGGATTTTTGGATGCCTTCCCCGGACATTTTGAGCACATCTGAGGTGCTTTTCCATTTTTCCCGATTTACGGGATTTTAATTGTTCCAAAAATGAAATGCCGGACTTCCACTTCTTGGAAAATTCAGAAAATTTACAGGTAGTTGGATTGGATTTTTATTGGTTTGTATACAAAATTTCAGTTCAAAAATAAAAAATCAAAATTTCAGCTGAAAACTCAAAAATCGCATCAATGGCGCCCCAATGGCCAGTGAACCAATGCATAAGAGCAATCTTCAAATCCACCATGTCAAATGCTACCTTAGATGATTCCACAAATATGGGGATTTTTATTAGGATTTTTGGATGCCTTCACCGGACATTTTGAGCTCATCTGAGGTGCTTTTCCATTTTTCCAGACTTACTTAATTTTAATTGTTCGAAAAATAAAAAGACGAACTTCCACATCTAAGAAAATTCTGAAATTTTGCAAGTAATTGGATTGGATTTTATTGGTGTGTGCACAAAATTTCAGCTCAAAACTCAATCAAAATTTCAGCTTAAAACTCAAAAATCGCAGCAATGGCGCCCCAATAGCGCATCCATGGCGCCCCAATAGCGCACCAATGGCCCAGTGAACCAGTGCATAAGAGAAATTTCCAAATCCACCACGTCAAACGCTACCTAAGATGATTCCACAAATATGGGGATGATTTATAAGGATTTTTGTATGCCTTCCCCGGTCATTTTGAGCTCATCTAAGGTGCTTTTCTATTTTTCCCGATTTACGGGATTTTAATTGTTCCAGCAATAAAAAGTAGGACTTCCACACCTCAAAAAAATATGAAGTTTAGCAGAGAAGTTTAGCAGGCAGTTGGATTGGATATTTATTGGAGGGTGTACAAAATTTGAGCTTAGAACTCAAAAACTAAAATTTCAGCTCAAAACACAAAAATCGTACCAATAGCGCCCCATTGGCGCACCAATACCGCACCAATGGCGCACCAATGAGCAATCTCCAAATCCACCCAGTCAAATGCTACCTATGATGATTCCGAAAATATGGGGATGATTTATATGGATTTTTGGATGCCTTCCCCGGACATTTTGAGCACGTCTGAGGTGATTTCCCATTTTTCCCGATTTACGGGATTTTAATTGTTCCAAAAATAGAAAGTCAGACTTCCACTTATCAAAAAAAACTGAAGTTTTGCAGGTAGTTGGATTGGACATTTATTGGTGGGTGTACAAAATTTGGGCTCAGAACTCAAAAATTAGAATTTAAGCTCAAAACTCAAGAATCGTACCAATAGCGCCCCACTGGCGCACCAAAACCTCGCCAATGGCGCACCAATGATCAATCTCCAAATCCATCCGGTCAAATTCTACCTAAAATGATTCCGAAAATATGGGGAAGATTTATAAGGATTTTTGGATGCCTTCCCCGGACATTTTGAAAACGTCTGAGGTGATTTTATATTTTTCCCGATTTACTGGATTTTAATTGTTCCAAA
The DNA here is from genome assembly GCA_028386065.3 of Turnera subulata. Lineage (NCBI taxonomy): Eukaryota > Viridiplantae > Streptophyta > Magnoliopsida > Malpighiales > Passifloraceae > Turnera > Turnera subulata. Next base: position 17,092 of record JAKUCV010004920.1, read on the forward strand.
AATAGAAAGTCAGACTTCCACTTCACAGAAAAATCTGATTTTTTTCAGGTAGTTGGATTTCATTTTTATTCGTGTGTATACAAAATTTCAGCTCAAAACTCAAAAATCAAAATTTCAGAACAAAACTCAAAAATCGCACCAATGGCGCCCCAATAGCGCACCAATGGCCCAGTGAACCAATGCACAAGAGCAATCTCCAAATGCACCATGTCAAATGCTATCTAAAATGATTGTACAAATATGGGGATTATTTATAAGGATTTTTGGATGCCTTCCCCTGACATTTTGTGCACATCTGAGGTGCTTTTCCATTTTTCCCGATTTACGGGATTTTAATTGTTCCAAAAATGAAATGCCGGACTTCCACTTCTTGAAAAATTCAGAAATTTTTCAGATCGTTGGATTGGATTTTTATTGGTTTGTGTACAAAATTTCAGCTCAAAAATCAAAAATCAAAATTTCAGCTGAAAACTCAAAAATCGCACCAATGGCGCACCAATAGCGCACCAATGGCGCCACAATTGCGCCCCAATGGCCAGTGAACCAAAGCATAAGAGCAATATCCAAATCCACCATTTCAAATGCTACCTAAGATGATTCCACAAGTATGGCGATTGTTTATTGGATTTTAGGATGCCTTCCCCTGACATTTTGAGCTCATCTGAGGTAGTTTTCCTTTTTTCCAGATTTACGGAATTTTAATTGTTCGAAAAATAAAAAGACGAACTTCCACATCTAAGAAAATTCTGAAATTTTGGAAGTAATTGGATTGGATTTTATTTGTGTGTGTACAAAATTTCAGCTCAAAACTCAATAATCAAAATTTCATCTCAAAACTCAATAATCAAAATTTCAGCTTAAAACTCAAAAATCGCGGCAATGGCGTACCAATAGCGCCCCAATAGCGCATCAGTGGCGCCCCAATAGCGCACCAATGGCCCAGTGAACCAATGCATAAGAGAAATCTCCAAATCCAACACGTCAAACGCTACCTAAGATGATTCCACAAATATGGGGATGATTTATAAGGATTTTTGTATGCCTTCCCCGGACATTTTGAGCTCATCTAAGGTGCTTTTCCATTTTTTTCGATTTACGGGATTTTAATTGTTCAAGTAATAAAAAGTAGGACTTCCACGTCTCAAAAAAATCTAAAGTTTAGCAGGCAGCTGGATTGGATATTTATTGGTCGGTGTACAAAATTTGAGCTCAGAACTCAAAATTAAAATTTCAGCTCAAAACACAAAAATCGTACCAACACCGCACCAATGGCGCACCAATGAGCATTCTCCAAATCCACCCGGTCAAATGCTACCTAAGATGATTCCAAAAATATGGGGATGATTTATAGGGATTTTTGGATGCCTTCCCCGTACATTTTGAGCACGTCTGAGGTGATTTTCTATTTTTTCCGATTTACGGGATTTTAATTGTTCCGAAAATAGAAAGTCAGACTTCCACATCTCAAAAAAATCTGAAGTTTTGCAGGTAGTTGTATTGGATATTTATTGGTGTGTGTACAAAGTTTGGGCTCAGAACTCAAAAATTAGAATTTCAGCTCAAAACTCAAAAATCGTACCAATAGCGCCCCATTGGCGCACCAAAACCGCGCCAATGGCGCACCAATGATCAATCACCAAATCCACCCGGTTAAATTCTACCTTAGATGATTCCGCTAATATGGCGATGATTTATGAGGATTTTTGGATGCCCTCCCCGGACATTTTAAGCACGTCTGAGGTGATTTTTCATTTTTCCCGATTTACGGGATTTTAATTGTTCCATAAATAGAAAATCAGACTTCCACTTCTCAGAAAAATCTGAATTTTTTCAGGTAGTTGGATTGCATTTTTATTCGTGTGTATACAAAATTTCAGCTCAAAACTCAAAAATCAAAATTTCAGATCAAAACTCAAAAATCGCACCAATGGCGCCCCAACAGCGCACCAATGGCCCAGTGAACCTATGCATAAGAGCAATCTCCAATTGCACCATGTCAAATGCTACCTAAGATGATTCCTCAAGTAAAATCTGATTTATAAGGATTTTTGTTTGCCTTCCCCGGACATTTTGAGCTCATCTGAGGTGCTTTTCCATTTTTCCCGATTTACGGGATTTTAATTGTTCCAAAAATGAAATGCCGGACTTCCACTTCATGGAAAGTTCTGAAATTTTTCAGGTCGGTGGATTGAATTTTTATTGGTTTGTGTACAGAATTTCAGCTAAAAAATCAAAAATCAAAATTTCAGCTGATAACTCAAAAATCGCACCATTGGCGCACCAATAGCGCACCAATAGCGCCCCAATTGCGCCCCAATGGCCAGTGAACCAATGCATAACAGCAATCTCCAAAACCACCATTTCAAATTCTACCTAAGATGATTCCACAAAAATGGGGAGTATTTATTTGATTTTCGGATGCCTTCCCCGGACATTTTGAGCTCATCTGAGGTGCATTTCCACTTTTCCAGATTTACGGAATTTTAATTGTTCGAAAAATAAAAAGTCGAACTTCCACAACTTAGAAAATCTGAAATATTGCAAGTAATTGGATTTTATTTTATTGGTGTGTGTACAAAATTTCAGCTCAAAACATAAAAATCAAAATTTCAGCTCAGAACTCAAAAATCGCAGCAATGGCGCACCAATGTGTTAGAACTCATGCCTCCTTGTTTCATTTCAGAGTTTTGATAATGACAAACCTTGGCTCAATTGATGACAACCTTGAAGCAAAAAGAAATCAAGCAAACAAGTGCTCAACCAAAGTGATCAAGAATTCAAGAGAAGATATGATCAAGAGTTGAAGTACAAGAAGAGCAAGAGAAGTTAGGACCCATTTGTACAGGGTAAAACACTCAACTTCTCTTAGGCATTGGCTCAAAATAAAACAAGTTTTACTCATGCATTTCATAGCATCATTTCAATCACAAAGTTGTGTTTTTAGTCCAAAACATCGATGTTCTGAAAGCAAACATCGATGTTCTGTTTTTCAAGTTTTTCAAAATATTGGCAGTAGCTCTAAAACATCGATGTTGGATTATAAAACATCGATGTTCTTGTGACCGTTGGTCAAAACATCGATGTTGTAATTAAAACATCGATGTTGTGATTTCTTCAAGGTTTCCCAAAATTTTGCCGAAGCCAAAAAACATCGATGTTGGAAAATTAAACATCGATGTTTCACAAAACATCGATGTTTCATTTTCAAACATCGATGTTCTGGCATAGACCCTTTTTCATCATATTTTTGCGAAGCCAAAAAACATCGATGTTGGTTTAGAGAACATCGATGTTGTAATGATAACATCGATGTTCCGCAGACAAACATCGATGTTCTACTAGCCGTTGGAGCAATAATTTAAAATTGCTGGCTAAAACATCGATGTTTAAAGTGAAAACATCGATGTTTTGCCGTTGTAGCAGACAACTTTTCAGCACCCACTATGTTTTGTTTAAGGCTGTTTTTGGGTGGATTTAAAACGGCTCTATAACTTTTCAAAGCTATAAATTGAGCATTTTTAGCTGTGTTTCACAACTAATCAACTCTCTACTTACATGCATTCAATTCATACATTCATCAAATCTTTATTGAGCCAATATCCTATTGAGGATTTGAGAGTTGCCTTTTAGAGCTTCACTTGTACACTCATACCTGCTCTTTGAGAGAGTCTTTTGTTCTGAGTGATTATTGTGTTGTTATACACCTTGAGGGAGGTTAGTTCCCTTGGTTAGATTCATAAGAAGAGGGGTATATCTTCTTGTGTGAGAAGTCTTGAAGTGAGGTATCTTCAAGCAAGAGAGCTGAAGTTCATGTGACTTGAACTTTCAGGGTTTAGGATTCTTGTGACTAGAATTCCTAGGTTGTAACGGTTTGTTAAGCACCCGTAAGCTTAACGTAGATAGTGAAATCTTCAAGTGAGACTTGAAGGGCTGGATTAGCCACACTAGTAGAGTGTGTGTGAACCAGGATAAATCTCTTGTGTCCTTCATTCTTTTAATTCCGCACTTATTTCCTGCAAAGTTTTTAATTTTCGATCATAAGCTATTCACCCCCCCTCTAGCTTAAGTCTATTGTTCCTAACAATTGGTAGCGGAGCCTAACTCTCTGAAAAACTTAACCGTTTGAGAGGTATTATCCATGGCTTTTTCAAGTAATGTGTTTGCAGGAAACAATGAAGGACAGTCCGTCACCCGTCCACCATTGCTCCATGGCGCCAATTATACATATTGGAAGGAGAGGATGAGAGTCTTTATTCAATCCAACAACTTCACTCTCTGGCGGACAATAAAGAACGGAGATCAAATTCCGACAAAGAGAGTTGGTGAAATTATGGTGGCTAAGACGGAAGAGGAGTATAATGCCGAGGACGTCAAGAAAGTTCAAAACAACTTCATGGCAATCAACATACTCCATTGTGCACTTAATCAAGAAGATTACCAAATGATTTCAAGATGCACTACCGCCAAGGACATTTGGGATATGCTGGAAGTCACCTATGAGTTAACAGAAAGTGATGATGAAACGAACTTCCAATGCCTCATGGCAAAGGAAGAAGAAGCAGAAGAGGTAAGTGATTCTGAACCTTCCAATCATGATGAATTGCAAGATGCTTTTAATGAATTGTATGCTGAATTTGTTAAAGTCTCTAAGATTCATTTAAAGCAAAAGAAACAAATTGCTTCATTAGAAAAGAATCTAGAAGAGCTTACTTGTGAAAATGAGAAATTGAAGGAAGAAAATAGGGATCTAGGCACACCCAAAGAATGTTCATCATGCAACTCCTTAAAAGGAGAATGTGAGAAGTTGTCTAATGAAAATGTTAAGCTTAGAGAAGAAAATAAGTTTTATGGAAAAAGAAGTGCTAACAAACCGGATAACTTAGAATGCACGTCATGCGAATCCTTAAAGAAGCAAGTTGAAAATCTTGAGGCAACATTAAAGAAATTTAATACTCCTCAAAAGAACTTGAATTCTATGCTAGGTAATTTGCAATCTACTAGGCATGGAATAGGTTTTAGGAACGAACCTAAAAGACGTAAAGAAGAATCAAAGAAACCTAAGGTGCAACCTAAGGTAAGCAAAGTGAGTAATGTGCATAAATATAGGAAACATAGTAATTACTATCAACCTAGAAGAATGCATAACCCGAATGTCATTTGTCATTATTGCAATAGAGTAGGACATATTGCTCCTGTTTGTTTCACTAGGCATAGGCATTGGGCTCAAGAAGAAGCTCATAACCATTATGCTCCTAACCATCAAGGACCCAAAAAGATTTGGGTACCAAAATCCCTTTGATTTGTTTTGCAGGTATGCTTGAAGGCATCAAGTGTACTTTGGTACCTTGATTGCGGATGCTCCAAGCAAATAACCAAAGAAGCATCCAAGTTCTTAATCAATTCTTGTAGAAATGCAAGGATGAGTGTTGTTTTTGTAGGAACCCCTCATTTAGGCAAAAAGATAGGGGGAACAAAGGGATGATGAAGAACTTCAAAATTTGAGCAGAAGTCTCAATACATCGATGTTGAGTATCACAACATCGATGTTCAGCTAAGCTTTCTAACTTTCTTTATTTTGGCACATATAGAAGTGTATAGGTGTAGCTAATATGTTTCAAAAGCTCCACTTATTTCTTACATAAGCACTTCCCAACCTCTTCTCATTGCTATTTCTTTTTGCTAATGCCAAAAGGGGGAAGATAGGAAGAAGTATATGCAACAAGATAGGGGGAATTATAGTTTGTAAAACATAGGGGGAATCATCTTTATGTTATAAACATTAGCATATACTTCTAGTTGTTTGTCATTATCAAAAAGGGGGAAATTGTTAGAACTCATGCCTCCTTGTTTCATTTCAGAGTTTTGATAATGACAAACCTTGGCTCAATTGATGACAACCTTGAAGCAAAAAGAAATCAAGCAAACAAGTGCTCAACCAAAGTGATCAAGAATTCAAGAGAAGATATGATCAAGAGTTGAAGTACAAGAAGAGCAAGAGAAGTTAGGACCCATTTGTACAGGGTAAAACACTCAACTTCTCTTAGGCATTGGCTCAAAATAAAACAAGTTTTACTCATGCATTTCATAGCATCATTTCAATCACAAAGTTGTGTTTTTAGTCCAAAACATCGATGTTCTGAAAGCAAACATCGATGTTCTGTTTTTCAAGTTTTTCAAAATATTGGCAGTAGCTCTAAAACATCGATGTTGGATTATAAAACATCGATGTTCTTGTGACCGTTGGTCAAAACATCGATGTTGTAATTAAAACATCGATGTTGTGATTTCTTCAAGGTTTTCCAAAATTTTGCCGAAGCCAAAAAACATCGATGTTGGAAAATTAAACATCGATGTTTCACAAAACATCGATGTTTCATTTTCCAACATCGATGTTCTGGCATAGACCCTTTTTCATCATATTTTTGCGAAGCCAAAAAACATCGATGTTGGTTTAGAGAACATCGATGTTGTAATGAAAACATCGATGTTCCGCAGACAAACATCGATGTTCTACTAGCCGTTGGAGCAATAATTTAAAATTGCTGGCTAAAACATCGATGTTTAAAGTGAAAACATCGATGTTTTGCCGTTGTAGCAGACAACTTTTCAGCACCCACTATGTTTTGTTTAAGGCTGTTTTTGGGTGGATTTAAAACGGCTCTATAACTTTTCAAAGCTATAAATTGAGCATTTTTAGCTGTGTTTCACAACTAATCAACTCTCTACTTACATGCATTCAATTCATACATTCATCAAATCTTTATTGAGCCAATATCCTATTGAGGATTTGAGAGTTGCCTTTTAGAGCTTCACTTGTACACTCATACCTGCTCTTTGAGAGAGTCTTTTGTTCTGAGTGATTATTGTGTTGTTATACACCTTGAGGGAGGTTAGTTCCCTTGGTAAGATTCATAAGAAGAGGGGTATATCTTCTTGTGTGAGAAGTCTTGAAGTGAGGTATCTTCAAGCAAGAGAGCTGAAGTTCATGTGACTTGAACTTTCAGGGTTTAGGATTCTTGTGACTAGAATTCCTAGGTTGTAACGGTTTGTTAAGCACCCGTAAGCTTAACGTAGATAGTGAAATCTTCAAGTGAGGCTTGAAGGGCTGGATTAGCCACACTAGTAGAGTGTGTGTGAACCAGGATAAATCTCTTGTGTTCTTCATTATTTTAATTCCGCATTTATTTCCTGCAAAGTTTTTAATTTTCGATCATAAGCTATTCACCCCCCCCCCCTCTAGCTTAAGTCTATTGTTCCTAACACAATGGCGCACCAATAGCGCCCCAATAGCACCAATGGCGCCCCAATAGCACACCAATGGCCCAGCGAACCAATGTATGAGAGCAATCTCCAAATCTACCACGTCAAACACTATCTAAGATGTTTCTTCAAATATGGGGATGATTTATAAGGATTTTTGGATGCCTTCCCCGGACATTTTGAGCTCATCTAAGGTGCTTTTTCATTTTTCCCGATTTACGGGACTTTAATTGTTCCAGTAATAAAAAGTCGGACTTCCACATCTCAAAAAAATCTGAAGTTTTGCAGGTAGTTGGAGTGGATATTTATTGGTGGGTGTACAAAATTTGAGCTCAGAACTGAAAAATTAAAATTTCAGCTCAAAACTCAAAAATCGTACCAATAGCGCCCCATTGGCACAGCAATACCGCACCAATGAGCAATCTCCAAATCCACCCGGTCAAATGCTACCTAAGATGATTCCGAAAATATGGGGATGATTTATAAGGATTTTTGGATGCCTTCCCCGGACATTTTGAGCATGTCTGAGGTGATTTTCCATTTTCCCTGATTTACGGAATTTTAATTGTTCCAAAAATAGAAAGTCGGACTTCCACATCTCAAAAAAATCTGAAGTTTTTCAGGTAGTTGGATTGGATATTTAGTGGCGGGTGTACAAAATTTGAGCTCAGAACTAAAAAATTAGAATTTCAGCTCAAAACTTAAAAATCGTACCAACAGCGCCCCATTGGCGCACCAATACTGCGCCAATGGCGCACCAATGAGCAATCTCCAAATCCATCCGGTCAAATGCTACCTAAGATGATTCCGCAAATGTGGGGATGATTTATAAGGATTTTTGGATGCCTTCCCCGGACATTTTGAGCACGTCTGAGGTGATTTTCCATTTTTCCCGATTTACGGGATTTTAATTTTTCCAAAAATAGAAAGTCAGACTTCCACTTCTCAGAAAAATCTAAATTTTTCAGGTAGTTGGATTGCATTTTTGTTCGTGTGTATACAAAATTTCAGATCAAAACTCAAAAATCGCACCAATGGCGCCCCAATAGCGCAACAATGGCCCAGTGAACCAATGCATAAGAGCAATCTCCAAATCCACCATGTCAAATTATACATAAGATGATTACACAGAAATGGGGATTATTTATATGGATTTTTTGGTGCCTTCCCAGGACATTTTGTGCTCATCTGAGGTGCTTTTCCATTTTTCCTGATTTACGGGATTTTAATTGTTCCAAAAATAAAAAGCCGGACTTCCACTTCTCAGAATAATCTGAAATTTTGCAGGTAGTTGGATTGTATTTTTATTGGTGTGTGTAGAAAATTTCAGTTCAAAACTCAAAAATCAAAATTACAGCACAAAACTCAAAGATCGCACCAATAGCTCACCAATGGCGCAGCAATAGCGCCCCAATGGCGCACCAATGGCCCACCAATGGCCCAGTGAACCAATGCATAAGAGCAATCTCCAAATCCACCACGCAAAATGCTACCTAAGATGATTCCACAAATATGGGGATGATTTATAAATATTTTTGGATGCCTTCCCCGGACATTTTGAGCTCTTCTGAGGTGCTTTTCCTTTTTTCCTGATTTACAAGATTTTAATTGTTCCAAAAATAAAAAGTCGGACTTCCACATCTCAGAAAAATCTGAAATTTTTGCAGATAGTTGGATTGGAATTTTATTGCTGTGTGTACAAAATTTCAGCTCAAAACCCAAAAACCAAAATTTCCGCTCAAAACTCAAAAATCGCACCAATAGCGCACCAATGGCGCCAATGAGCAATCTCCAAATCTCAAAATCCACCATGTCAAATGCTACCGATTCCAAAAATATGGGGATGATATATACGTATTTTTGGATCGGACATTTTGAGCTCATCTGGGGTGCTTTTCCAATTTTTCAGTTTTGCGGGATTTTAGTTGTTCCAAAAATGGAAAGTAGGACTTCCGCATCTCAAAAAATTTTAAAATTTTTTAAGTAGTTGGATTGGGTTTTTATTAGTGTGTGTAAAACATTTCAGCTAAAAAATTAAAAATTAAAATTTCAGCTCAAAACTCATAAATCGCACCATTGGCGCCCCAATAGGGCACCAATGGCTCCCCAAACGCGCACCATTGGCGCCCCAAAAATCGCACCAGTGGCGCCCCAATGGCCCAGTGAACCAATGCGCAAGAGCAATCTCCAAATCCACCACGTCAAACGCTACCTAAGATGATTCCTCAAATATGGGGATGATTTATAAGGATTTTTGGATGCCTTCCCCGGACATTTTGAGCTCATTTAAGGTGCTTTTTCATTTTTCCCGATTTACGGGACTTTAATTGTTCCAGTAATAAAAAGTCGGACTTCCACATCTCAAAAAAATCTGAAGTTTTGCAGGTAGTTGGATTGGATATTTATTGGTGGGTGTACAAAATTTGAGCTCAAAACTGAAAAATTATAATTTCAGTTCAAAACTCAAAAATCGTACCAATAGCGCCCAATTGGCGCAGCAATACCGCACCAATGAGCAATCTCCAAATCCACCCGGTCAAATGCTACCTAAGATGATTCCGGAAATATGGGGATGATTTATAAGGATTTTTGGATGCCTTCCCCAGACATTTTGAGCACGTCTGAGGTGATTTTCCATTTTTCCCGATTTACGGAATTTTAATTGTTTCAAAAATAGAAAGTCGGACTTCCACATCTCAAAAAAATCTGAAATTTTTCAGGTAGTTGGATTGGACATTTATTGGTGGGTGTACAAAATTAGAGCTCAGAACTCAAAAATTAGAATTTCAGCTCAAAACTTAAAAATCGTACCAATAGCGCCCCATTGGCGCACCAATACCGCTCCAATGGCGCACCAATGACCAGTCTCCAAATCCATCCGGTCAAATGCTACCTAAGATGATTCCGAAATTGTGGGGATGATTTATAAGGATTTTTGGATGCCTTCCCCGGACATTTTGAGCACGTCTGAGGTGAGTTTCCATTTTTCCCGATTTACGGGATTTTAATTTTTCCAAAAATAAAAAGTCAGACTTCCACTTCTCAGAAAAATCTGAATTTTTCAGGTAGTTGGATTGCATTTTTGTTCATGTGTATACAAAATTTCAGATCAAAACTAAAAAATCAAAATTTCAGATCAAAACTCAAAAATCGCATCAATGGCGCCCCAATAGCGCAACAATGCCCCAGTGAACCAATGCATAAGAGCAATCTCCAAATCTACCATGCCAAATTATACCTAAGATGATTACACAGATATGGGGATTATTTATATGGGTTTTTGGGTGCCTTCCCCGGACATTTTGAGCTCATCTGAGGTGCTTTTCCATATTTCCTGATTTACGGGATTTTAATTGTTCTAAAAATAAAAAGCCGGACTTCCACATCTCAGAATAATCTGAAATTTTGCAGGTAGTTGTATTGCATTTTTATTGGTGTGTGTAGAAAATTTCAGTTCAAAACTCAAAAATTAAAATTACAGCACAAAACTCAAAAATCGCACCAATAGCTCACCAATGGCGCAGCAATAGCGCCCCAATGGCGCACCAATGGCCCACCAATGGCCCATTGAACCAATCCATAAGAGCAATCTCCAAATCCACCACGCAAAATGCTACCTAAGATGATTCCACAAATATGGGGATGATTTATAAATATTTTTGGATGCCTTCCCCGGACATACAAAAATTTTGGATCGGACATTTTGAGCTCATCTGGGGTGCTTTTCCATTTTCCCACTTTTGCGGGATTTTAGTTGTTCCAAAAATGAAAAGTAGGACTTCCGCATCTCAAAAAATTTTAAAATTTTGCAAGTAGTTGGATTGGGTTTTTATTAGTGTGTGTAAAACATTTCAGCTAAAAAATTAAAAATCAAAATTTCAGCTCAAAACTCAAAAATCGCACCATTGGCGCCCCAATAGGGCCCCAATGGCTCCCCAAACGCGCACCATTGGCGCCCCAAAAATCGCACCAGTGGCGCCCCAAAAATCGCACCAGTGGCGCCCCAATGGCCCAGAGAACCAATGCGCAAGAGCAATCTCCAAATCCACCACGTCAAACGCTACCTAAGATGATTCCTCAAATATGGGGATGATTTATAAGGAATTTTGGATGCCTTCCCCGGACATTTTGAGCTCATCTAAGGTGCTTTTTCATTTTTCCCAATTTACGGGACTTTAATTGTTCCAGTAATAAAAAGTCGGACTTCCACATCTCAAAAAAATCTGAAGTTTTGCAGGTAGTTGGATTGGATATTTGTTGGTGGGTGTACAAAATTTGAGCTCAGAACTGAAAAATTATAATTTCAGCTCAAAACTCAAAAATCGTACCAATAGGGCCCCATTGGCGCAGCAATACCGCACCAATGAGCAATCTCCAAATCCACCCGGTCAAATGCTACCTAAGATGATTCCGGAAATATGGGGATGATTTATAAGGATTTTTGGATGAATTCCCCGGACATTTTGAGAACGTCTGAGGTGATTTTCCAATTTTCCCGATTTACGGAATTTTAATTGTACCAAAAATAGAAAGTCGGACTTCCACATCTCAAAAAAATCTGAAGTTTTTCAGGTAGTTGGATTGGATATTTATTTGTGGGTGTACAAAAAATTTGAGCTCAGAACTAAAAAATTAGAATTTCAGCTCAAAACTTAAAAATCGTACCAATAGCGCCCCATTGGCGCACCAATACCGCGCCAATGGCGCAACAATGAGCAATCTCCAAATCCATCCGGTCAAATGCTACCTAAGATGATTCCGCAAATGTGGGGATGATTTATATGGATTTTTGGAGGCCTTCCCCGGACATTTTGAGCACGTCTGAGGTGATTTTTCATTTTTCCCGATTTACGGGATTTTAATTTTTCCAGAAATAGAAAGTCAGACTTCCACTTCTCAGAAAAATCTGAATTTTTCAGGTAGTTGGATTGCATTTTTGTTCGTGTGTATACAAAATTTCAGATCAAAACTAAAAAATCAAAATTTCAGATCAAAACTCAAAAATCGCACCAATGGCGCCCCAATAGCGCAACAATGGCCCAGAATTTCAGATCAAAATTGCTGTGTGTACAAAATTTCAGCTCAAAACCCAAAAACCAAAATTTCCGCTCAAAACTCAAAAATCGCACCAATGAGCAATTTCCAATTCTCAAAATCCACCATGTCAAATGCTACCGATTCCACAAATATGGGGATGATATATACGGATTTTTGGATCGGACATTTTGAGCTCATCTGGGGTGCTTTTCCATTTTCCCAGTTTTGCGGGATTTTAGTTGTTCCAAAAATGAAAAGTAGGACTTCCGCATCTCAAAAAATTTTAAAATTTTGCAAGTAGTTGGATTGGGTTTTTATTAGAGTGAGTAAAACATTTCAGCTAAAAAATCAAAAATTAAAATTTCAGCTCAAAACTCAAAAATCGCACCCTTGGCACCCCAATAGGGCACCAATGGCTCCCCAAACGCGCACCATTGGCGCCCCAAAAATCGCACCAGTGGCGCCCCAATGGCCCAGTGAACCAATGCGCAAGAGCAATCTCCAAATCCACCACGTCAAACGCTACCTAAAAAGATTCCACAAATATGGGTATGATTTATAAGGATTTTTGGAAGCCTTCCCCGGACATTTTGAGCTCATCTGTGGTGCTTTTCCATTTTTCTAGATTTCCGGAATTTTAATTGTTCGAAAAATAAAAAGTCAAACTTCCATTTTTGAGCTCATCTGAGGTGCTTTTCCATTTTTCCCAATTTACGGGATTTTAATTGTTCCGAAAATAAAAAGTCGGACTTCCACATCTCAGAAAAATCTGAAATTCTGCAGGTAGCTGGATTTTATTTCTATTCGTGCGTGTACAACATTTCATCTCAAAACCTAAAAATCAAAATTTCAGCTCAAAACTCAAAAATAGCGCCAATAGCGCACCAGTGGCGCACCAATAGCGCCCCCCGATGGCGCACCAGTGGCTCACCAATGAGCAATCTCCAATTCCACCACGTCAAATGATAACTAAGAAGATTCCACAAATTTGGGGATGATTTATATGGATTTTTGGATGCCTTTTTTGGACATTTTGAGGTCATCTAAGGTGCTTTTCCATTTTTCCCGATTTACAGGATTTTAAATGTTCCAAAAATAAAAAGTCAAACTTCCACTTCTAAGAAAAATCTGAAATTTCTCATGTAGTTGGATTGGATTTTTATTTGTGTGAGTACAAACTTCGAGCTCAAAACTATAAAATTAAAATTTCAGCTCAAAACTCAAAAATCGAACCAATAGTGCAGCAATGAGCAATCTCCAAATCCACCATTGCAAATGCTACCTAAAATGATTCCAAAAATACGGGGATGACTTATAAGGATTTTTGGATGCCTTCCCCGGACATTTTGAGCTCGTCTAAGGTGCTTTTCCATTTTTCCCCATTTACGGGATTATAATTGTTCCAAACATAAAAAGTCGGACTTCCACTTCTCAGGAAAAACTGAAATTTTGCAGGAAATTGCATTGTATTTTTATTCATGTGTGTACAAATTTTGAGCAAAAAACTCAAAAATCAAAATTTCAGCTCAAAACTTAAAAATCGTACCAGTAGCGCTCCAATGGCGCCCCAATAGCGCACCATAGAGCAATCTCCAATTCCACCCTGTAAAATGCTACCTAAGAAGATTCCACAAATATGGGGATGATTTATAAGGATTTGTGGATGCCTTCCCCGCACATTTTGAGCTCATCTGAGGTGCTTTTCCATTTTTGCCCATTTACGGGATTTTAATTGTTCCAAAAATAAAAAGTCAGACTTCCACATCTCAAAAAAATTTGAAATTTTGCAAATTTTTGGATTGGATTTTTATTGCTGTGTGTACATAATTTCCGATCAAAACCCAAAAACCAAAATTTCAGCTCAAAACTCAAAAATCGCACCAATAGCGCACGAATGGCGCACCAATAGCGCACGAATGGCGCACCAACGAGCATTCTCCAAATCCACCATGTCAAATGCTACCGATTCCACAAATATGGGGATGATTTATAAGTATTTTCGGATGCCTTCCCTAGGCATTTTGAGCTCATCTGAGGTGCTTTTCCATTTTTCCCAATTTACGGGATTTTAATTGTTCCAAAAATAAAAAGTCGGACTTCCACTTCTCAGAAAAATCTGAAATTTTGCAGGTAGTTGGATTGTATTTTTTTTGCAGTCTGTACAAAATTTCAGCTCAAAACTCAAAAATCGCACCAATAGCGCACCAGTGGCGAACCAATAGCTCCCCAATGGCGCAACAATAGCGCACCAACGGCGCACTAGTGGCGCACAAATGAGCAATCTCCAAATCCACCATGTCAAATGCTACCTAATATGATTCCACAAATTTGGGGACGATTTATAAGGATTTTTGGACGGCTTTTTTGTACATTTTGAGGTCTTCTGAGGTGCTTTTCCATTTTTCCCTAATTACGGTACTTTAATTGTTCCAAAAATAAAAAGCCGAACATCCACATCTCCGAAAATTCTGAAATTTTGCAGGTAGTAGAATTGCATTTTCATTGGTGTGTGTAGAAAATTTCAGCTCAAACATCAGAAATAAAAATTTCAGCTCAAAACTCAAAAATCGCACCAGTAGCTCACCAATGGCGCACCAATAGCGCCCCAATGGCCCAGTGAACCAATGCATAAGAGCAATCTCCAAATCCACCAAGTAAATGCTACCTAAGATGATTCCACAGATATGGGGATGATTTATAAGGATTTTTGGCAGCCTTCCCCGGACATTTTGAGCTCATCTGAGGTGCTTTTCCATTTTTGCCGATTTACGGGATTTTAATTGTTCCAAAAATAAAAAGTCGAACTTTCACATGTCAGAAAAATTTGAAATTTTGCAGATAGTTGGATTGGATTTTTATTGCTGTGTGTACAAAATTTCAGCTCAAAGCTCAAAAATTAAAATTTCAGCTCAAAACTCAAAATTCACACCAATGGCGCACCAATAGCGAAACATTGGCGCACCAATAGCGCCTTGATGGCGCACCAGTGGCTCACCATTGAGCAGTCTCCAAATCCACCACGTAAAATACTAGCTAAGATGATTCCAAAAATATGGGGATGATTTATATGGATTTTTGGATGCCTTTTTTGGACATTTTGAGGTCATTTGAGGTGCTTTTTCTTTTTTTCCGATTTACAGAATTTTAAATGTTCAAAAATAAAAAGTCGAACTTCCACACCTCAGAAAAATCTTAAATTTGACAGGTAGTTGGATTGGATTTTTATTTGTGTGAGTACAAAATTTGAGCTCAAAACTAAAAAAATTAAAATTTCAGCTCAAAACTAAAAAATCGTACCAATAGCGCACCAATTGCGCGCCAATAGCGCACCAATGAGCAATCTCCAAATCCATCCTGTCAAATGCTACCTAACATGATTCCAAAAATATAGGGATGACATATAAGGATTTTTGGAAGCCTTCCCCGGACATTTTGAGCTCGTCTTAGGTGCTTTTCCATTTTTCCCGGTTTACGGGATTTTAATTGTTCCAAAAATAAAAAGTCAGACTTCCATATCTGAGAAAAATTTGAAATTTTGCAGATAATTGGATTGGATTTTTATTGCTGTGTGTACATAATTTCCGATCAAAACCCAAAAAACAAAATTTCAGCTCAAAACTCAAAAATC
>JAKUCV010004921.1:0-13269 GCA_028386065.3 Turnera subulata
AACGTATCCTTCTCTCCCTCAGTAAAACTCACATTTATATCACCTAGATGTGTGGAGTTTGTTTCCAATAATGCACATTGGAACTCAGGAGGTAAAGGTTTCATCTTAACCTTCGGAGCATTTTCTTCTGTCAAGTCTTCTGGCATCGCATCTAACTTCTCAAATCTCATGTCTTCTTCTGCAGACGCCAAAGACAAGATTTCAAGTTGGCGTGCATAGCCTACTATTTTTGGATCTGGATCCTTAACGCTTTCTGTATGGGAAAGGCATGCCAACAATGGATCTGCACAGTTTGCTTGTGCTGTAATTTCTTCAACTGCTACTATACACGGTGCATGGCACTGGTGACACAGGAAAGAGGCGGCGGCAACCTTGCATAATTGAGCCGCCTTAATTATGTAGTATTGTGCTGCATGTGAAGCGTGGTCTATCCGGACCATAAAATAATCAATATACCCCCTTACCTTTACTTTTGGTCCGTTCCCTCGAGGATAAACCCGACTTTTTTAAAGATTCCTGGACCCAAAAAATTCCAACTTCGGTCCGTAAAATCCGCATAAAAATCCCAAACGTGGGACAAGGCTCGGTTTTGGAATCCGATGCTCGACTTACCTTGAATTAATTACCAAGATTAAATTCAACGGTAAATCACTGTAAAAACAACTTAAATAGTCCCGGAAAAAATATAAATTTTTACCTGGGCTGTTACATTGCAACAAAGGTAAAATTTATATTTGATTAGATCTCTATTTAATCTTTATTCTACAAACATAGGTTATATATATATACACATTTATATTAATTTACAAGTTCATCGATCAATTGCATTTTTGTATTTCCATGCTAACATTACAATTTTTTCCAGAATTTTTTTTTAGGGGAGAAAATATGATCCAATTGATTTTGAAGCATTTAGTACAAATGGTGATTGGGTTTAAATAGAAGAGCCTACAGATTTGACAAACGAAGAAGTGGAGACTTTTAGGCAAGAGTTGGTGTCATGCACAATTCAAGACGATACCAATGATGGTAATCATCTTATTAATTTATTTTATTTGATGTTTACATATTTTTAGCAATTATATATTAGATTATATATATGATTATCAAACTTTTTAAATTTGTGGATGAATTAAACATAGACATTCTTCATGTTGATGATGAGAATGAATTGGGAGGTGAACATGGTACCTTATTCGGAGGAGGCTACCAAAGCAATTTATTTGTTGATCCGGCAGGAAGCTCTCATTCAAGATTGTACTTATTTGAGAGAAGCCAATGAGATCATCTTTATAATTGCTATCTCCATACAAATGTATGAGATTATTAGTACACTTATGTTGTTGGATTATTATCACTGAAAGTTGGATTCTATAAATTAAGGTTAGAAACTATATTGTAATTCCAATAGAATTGTGTTTTTTGAATTGAAATTTTATATGTGAAATAACTAGAGTACATGTACATGCTTGTGATAGACACATCGTCAAACAAAAATAAATTATTTAGACATGATAATTACTATTCTGGTTCACTTAATTTAACCTTCTGGTTCGACCATTTGAACCTTCGGTCGGATCAGTGAACCTCGATTTGCAGCCTTCAACGGCTCCGTGGCAGGTCCAGTTCTGATAACACTGATATTTATATTTGGAAATGAGAGGATAAAAAAAGTATGATTAATTTTAAATGATAAAATCGAAGGGATGTTAGATAAAAGAAGAAGATATTAAGATTAGGACAAAAAGAACTATAGAAGGTAATTGGCCAAAGAGATAAATCCAAGTAGAGGTTTGGTGCAAAGGTATAATACTAACCAGGAGTAAATTCAGGTGCGGAAAGAATGAGCTTTAGTGGAAAAAAAAATAATATTCATATAATTTATTTATAACAAGTTTTCAATTTTATCCTCACCTTTCTTTGGTTCTTTTTTTCCAGAAAATAACGAAAGTTATAAGCAAACCTATCTATTTTTTTCCACATAAAGAAATAATCATATCTATTTTTATGCACACAAATAATCGTATCTTTTATGTTGTTGTTAAGTAGCCTTACCTATTTTCTTGCTAAGTAACCCTACCTATCTTCTTGCACCCTATAAATATATTTCTTATCTCACACTCACCTCTCACAACAATACATCTCCTCTAAAAATTTATTATTTTATACTCCAATGTTAGTTCTTCCAACAACAAGTAAACTTTCTTAATGCCCCTTTCCTATTTTTTACACTATGTCATGCTATATTCGAATTTTATAAATTACTTTAGTAATTCTGTAATTTATTTCTTCAATGTTTTTGTAATTTATTATGTATCTCATGCTAGATTATTTATAATTTATATGTAAAAAACCCTGCAAAGCTGCCTAGAACTATTCACTGGAATAGTCATACTGTAGTATCCATAATAAAATAATTTTTTCTCTAAACTATCAATTTTTTTGCAGGCCAATTTAAACCATTCGTTCAATCGAATTTAATTTCATAAAAAAAATGAAATTCATGATCATACTCATATAAAAAAATGAGATATTAGACAAGAGAAAAGAGGGTGATTGAAAATACTAGCAGTAGTGTAAAAACTGTATAGCAGCAGCAAACTTAAATAGTGGTTATTTAAATTAAAAGAAGAGAGTGATAAAGAAATTGAATTTGATTAGAAAAAAAATAGAATTTAACTCAAACACTTTAAATTACTATTTGTCTTGTAACTTGCAGACTTTTGCTTTTCTTAAAAACAAATTAGTATAATAGTATTGTGGCGGTCATCACCACAAATTTTCCGTCTACTCTTTTTTTTTAACAAAAAATTTTAATAATCGCATTTACAGATGAATAAGATAAATATAATATTTTCTAATTGCTTATGTGATTAGTTATAATTTAATTTATTTCTCACTATTAATTATTAGTTTCATTTTTATTATAGATTTGCTTGATCAGGGTAATAAACTGCGACATATACATCATATTGCAGTTGCACAATTTATTTGTATTGTAGTTTATTGGTTGACATATACGTCATATGGAAATTGCACAAGTTATTGGTATTATAGTTTATTGGTTCAAATGAAAAAGGCGCATAGCTAAACATATAAAAGACCAACTAGGCACAGATAGAGCCAAAGCAAGACAAGAATTGATGTCACGCATGGATAGTGACGAAAAATGTTATGATATCATGCGAATAGGAGTCAGACCATTTGCAAATTTATGTGTTATATTAATAAAACATGGTGGTCTTATGCCAACAGGAGGAACCACTACAAAAGACAAAGTGTCAAAATATTTTTACATTTTCGGACATACGGTGATCAATCGCCAACTTCAATTTTTTTTGGCATCGATCTGGAGAAATTGTTAGTTGTCACTTCCATAGAGAAGTTAAATCCTATACTGGAACTTGGGAAAAAATATATTAAGCAACCTGATGGAACACTAATTCCTCCAGAAATTCAACATTCCTCACTATTTTATCCATAGTTTAAGGTAAACACATTTCGAAAAATCCATTGTTTTGTAAAAACTTCTGTAGGAAATTTTTTTTTTATAATTTGATTTCATAAACTCTATGATTTTTTTGGGTTATTGATGACACATATATTCGCCCTAAAGTATTCTTTATTGATGCTCCTAGATATCGTGGTAAAAAGATTTTTCAATACGAAATGTGCTAGCAGCATGTACATTTGATTTGAAATTTACATACGTTCTAGCTGGATGAGAAGGAATAGTATCTGATTCAAGAATTTAAAAAATGCTCTGCCGTGAAGAGATCCTCTGCATATTCCTGAAGGTAATTTTTTTAAACAAAACATATTTAAATTGATCTTAATTTTAACTGTTTTGTCTAATGAAAACTATATTTTTCAAGGAAAATATTTTCTTTTTGATGCGGGTTTCATATTGAAGAATGGATTTAATCACACAATATAGAGGGCACATGATATCACTTAAAAAAAATATTCAAGAAATCCACCACGAAATGCACATGAATTATTCAACCTCTGTCATGCATCTCTATGCAATCAATTGAGAGAGCATTTGGTGCATTAAAAAAAACGATTTCCTACCCTAGATATTGCGGAACCAATTATTTTTTTTTTGTGTGGAAACGCAAATAGAAATTATATTGGTATGTTGCATTTTGCATAACAACCTGATGGTTCTAATGATGATACCAATGAGGTACTTATTGTTGATGTAGATGAAGAATTGACTAGCCAAAATAGAAATCAAAAGGAAAAATATTCAGAGTGCTAATGAAGACTGTGATGTAATTTTAGGAGCGATTGTTAGGAATTCCATAGCAAATGATATGTGGAGAAATTATAATGTGTAACTTTTTTAAGGATTGATATTTATTTTAGACATTTAAATTTTCTAGACATGTTTGCAAATCATTTACTCTTAATTCATTGCCTTATTAGTTTTATGATTATTTTTTACATTAATAATACAAAACCACTTTTTCACTAATGTATTTTTTGATAAAATATTTTTTTTGAAACACCCGTGTCCCAATTTAACAATAAAATACTAAAACTCAAGGAAATTACCAAAATACCCTTGAAACCCGGGACACGAAAATCAATATCAAAAACATCCAAGATTCCCAAATAAAAGAGATGTCATAACAAACAAAGTCAACCGGCTTAGCAAGCCTCAAATCAAACCCGGCATCCTGCCGATACATCGTCAATAGTAAATCCCGGCAACCCGCCGATAAAATAATCCAAAATCATTAGTGACATCTCAATAAAACTTCCAATGCAGCGGAAGAAATATATGGAATAAAAATATGAGAAACAAAACAGTATGCATGCCGACTCTATGGATCCAACCGGGAGATCAAGCACAACTACCTGCCGAGATAACCACGTCCGTACTCTGGAAGGATGGAAAGTGACTGCACGCTATCTAAAGTCTGAAAAACAACGTTGGCGATTATGTGAGTCGCCTACTCAGTGAGCAATATATATCTAATTATGAAGGTGTGCAGATCAAGTCCGAAAGGAAAGAAGAGCAACAGACTAGCATGCAAACATACAACAATCAGTACTAACATGCCAACACAATCAAGCATACAGTTTTATTATTCTCCATCTGTTGTGTGTTAAGTTTTCTTGTTATAATTTATTATTCAGGGCCCCTACTGTGTGCGTCGAGCTCGGTCCCGTCTCATGAGACAACCAGGCATAAGCCCAAATAAAAACCAGGCACGAAGCCCAACATAACCATAGAGAGAGAGAGAGAGAGACAGAGAGAAAGAGGGAGGTAGAAGGAGGGAGGTAGAAACCGGTCATCACAGACCCATATGCAAATCCGCATACCACATGCTAACCCGCATGCAAACCCGAGGGGTATCACTTCCCGCTCGAAACAACCGGTCATCAGCACACAGTAGCCTAACTTCTACCGTCCATTATCTTTATTCACAGATTATGAGTTTATGTGTGCCATTAGTTGTGATTTAACAGGGTAGTGCGATAAAAACATCTCAATCAGATAACCGGGTCTCCGACCCACAACACATCACACAAGCACCCAAAATCACATCACATGTTATAAACCATAACAATCCAAATTTCCAGCTCTTAAGCAAAACAGTACACTTAGGCCCACAATACGGATCACAGCATGTTAGCAAACAAGCACGCAACTCAAACAAGCCAATCTAACGAGCTCATGCATACAACATAAAAAGACATATAAAGTCACCTCAACGACGGTTGTCCTGTAGAGCCTTTCCCAAAACCGATCCACCAGCTCCCGAGGTAACACCCGTGCCTGAATACCGGCACTTATACACATCACAAAACCGTTTTTAAAGAAATAAACAAAACTATGCATGAATGCCGATGAAAAGCTCAACTGAGTAAAACCCGTCCCTAGTTAGCCAATACGACATTCCCGGGTCTAAACCCGACTTAATGTTCTCTTCACCAAACCTCCGAGTAACGGGACCTAAGGTTCAACGGCTTAAGCCCAACTAAGTCCAAAAGTAATTCCCGGGCCTATGGCCCACTCACTATGTCCTTAACCAATTTCCGGCCTAAAACCCAATCTAAGCCCAAGTTAAATTTCCGGGCCTAAAGCCCACTTCCATAAGTCTATAGTTAACCAATTATAGGTTTGGGCTCAAAGCCCGTTACTTAAGTCCAATGGTCAATCCGAGCCCAAGTCCATCCCGGCCTAAGGTTCTACCCGTGTCGGTAATTACCGGCCTAAGGTTCTACCCGTCTCGGTTTCCACTAATCACAATTAAATACACAACCCAATTCAGATTATAAGTACATGCCGGATTTAGATTTAAAATACACCATTTATACCGTTAAATGCCGGAATCAAGACCCGAGCCTTCGCCGGAAAAATTCCCGAGCCTCGCCGGAAAATTCTCGCCTTCGCCGGATTCCGGTGACCTTGCCGGAATTCACCCAAATCTGCCAGAAACGAACCCAACACCCACAACATTCAATCCAACAACACAATACCAACAGTTCATCATATCGACAACATAAGAATCGGAAAAGTAATTCCTTACCCGGAATCTCACGGATCTGCCAAGAACCGTCCACTGCCTGAACCCAAGCCTTGAACCGCCTCTGCCCGGAGAAGCCCGCACACACCCGAGCACCTCACTGCCAGGCACGCTCCCGCAGCCACGCACCACCAGAAACAACACCGGCAGTGAACCACAACACACACCCAAACCACGCGCACAAAGGCAACCACCCACAACAACAACCTACAAACCCCTGTCAAACCAAACCGGAGCAACAACAACAACCCCATTAAAACCCAAACAACACGAACAGAACACGCCAGCCGAGAAGACCATCGAAGGAAGGAAGAAAAAGAAACCAACGAAGAAGAAGAAAAACGAAATAAAACTGAGAGGGACGAGGAGACCGGAGCTTACCTCGTCGGCGACGCAGCCGATGGCGAGAGAAAGCCACACGGGATCCTCACGTTCCGTCTCCGGTCAGCCGGCCTCGGCCCTTGCGACTCAGTCGACGGTGGCGGTGCACGAAGAAGGAAGGAAGAGGGTTGGTGGCAGAAAGGGATAAGAGAGGGAAGAGGAAGAGAAAACGAGAGGGAGGAAGAAGTGAAGAGAAGGGAGAGAGAAAAGAAAGAAGAAGGAAGGTAGGAGGGAGGCGGCGGGAGAGAAGTGAGGAAGAAGAGAAGAAGAGAAGAGAAAAGAAGAAAAAGAAAAGGGAAGGGAAAAGGAGGCCGGCTAGGGTTTTTTTGACCCACCAAGCCCCAAAACGACGTCGTGTCGTTTAGCTTGGTGCGGTCAACCCGCCCCGTTGGCCTTCTTTTTTTTTTTTTTAAACAGTCCCAAAACGACGTAGTTTCATAGTACCCCCCATTAATCTTCGCGTTTCACCCCGTTCTCGGATCCGTTTCTCACGGGACCCGAACCATGGACAATACCAATTTAAAATTGACATTTTCAAGACATAATAATTTATTTCTTCGACTAAAACCTCGAAAATACCCCAAGGGTAAAATTGGAATAAAATTTCGAAAATTTCGAAAAAACAAATTTTGAAAATTCGGGGCGTTACATTTTTCATGTATAAATATAGTTTTGTTATGACGAAGAGGAAAAGATTGGATGGAGTAGAAAATGCAACACATTAAGGGTTGGGCAATTGGTGTAGCTGGACAACAACAATGGATGATGTACTGGCTCATGTATTTCCCTATGAACATCCTTTGGGAAATAGGGTGGGTGAAACTTTCACTACAACTTCATACAACAACATTCTGAAAATGTTGCATGAACACTTTCCGGACAAGCCGTTAGACAAACGTAGTGCAAAACCTGAATGAAGTACTTAAAGCAATGATTTAATCCTTAATATGACATTTTTGAACATGGCACTGATGGTTTTGCATGGAATTCCAACACTAAGAAGCTTGATGTCGAACCTGAAGCTTGGAAAGTGTTGATTGAAGTAAAATTTTTTTAATCTATGTTATAAACATTACCTTATCAAGAATTTTAGAAATCCTAAACTAGGTGAAATTAGTGCCCACCTACAGCTCCCTTTACCATTCTATATTTCAACCTCAGCTTTGCACGCTCCCTTCTGACCCACACCTACAGCTTCCCTTCCCTCTCCAAATCCCCCACCTTGTATTTATACATAAACAAAAAAGAGAAAATAGTTTAATATAAATATTATAAGAATAATATTTTTTAAATCAAGGTGAATTGATCAATTGAGACTGATATGGACAGAAATCTTAGAACAGGAAAAGCAAACGTTTGTTTTACTTTATGAAGGTAAGGCAAACAATCGCCTATGAGGCCAACCAGTGGCTTAGCGTCATCTTACGAAACCATTGTTTGCCATAATCAAAGGTTTGTCTTCTTGAAAAAGGGTAAATAGACGTTCGCCTAATGATGACAACTTTGGTTCTCCCCACTGTTCACGTCTGTCCATTACTTTAATGATAATACATTTTTAATAAATTTTAAAAATATTAGTATTAAAATAATTATATTAACTATTTGTCTTAATTTTTTATGTATAAAGACAAATTAACGCAATATTTTTAAAAAATTATTATGATTAAAGTAATGGACTGTCATAAACAAATGTACTTCCTCATAGTTAAACAAACGTTTGTTTACTTTGGAGGAATTTTGAAACTCTCATTTCCAAGTTGTGAAACGACGTCGGACAAACTGGATGGGCCTTCTCTCTCCCCTTGCCCCGAAAAACCCCAAATGTTAAAATCAATTTTCTCTCTCGTCCCTCCTGCTTGCCTCCTCTCTGCCACCATCTCTCTCCCTTCTCCCCGTAAATCATCCTTTTTTTTTTGAAAAGATAATTTACGGGGTTTGATCCAAATTATAATTTGTCACCCTACCTTTTTTACAAAGAAATAAATATTTCTCAAATAAATACCTAACATTTATTTTTTCAATACAAAATATCAACGACAACCCTACCTCTCTCCTCTCCCTTCCCGAATCCCTCAATGCCGATCTGCTCGCCATCTCCTCCGCCCTTGCTCCATGTATCGCCATCCCCACCTTCTCCAACTCTCAGCTACTGCTACGCCTCCCTCTCCCTCTGCCTCTCACCTCCCGCCACCACTACCTCTCTCCTCTGCCTCCTCGTCATCCTCCTCCTCCGCCTCCTTCTCGTCTTCCTCCTCTGCCTCGTCGTTGTTCTCCTCTGCCTGTCGTTCTCCTCCTTCACTGCCGTTATCCTCTTCCGCTCGGATCATGAATTTGTTCTCTTTTTTCCTCTACCGGTAGCCACTTACCTCACGGTTGGTCATCAACTCGATGACACGGTGAGCCAAACTTCTCCAGATCTACTCCTTTTATCGATTTAGTTCAAGTATCTGCTTAATTCTATGTAACTTCCGTTTAGCAATTTTTTTCATTTTTTTTTTTAGGTTTTGAAGTTCTAAAATTGGTGCCTATGAATGTCGCCGGTAAATCCGAAGAGGATGCTTTGCTTCCAAAGGCTCATTCGAGATACGGAATCGGCGACAAGAGAAACATGTTAAGGTATTTAGAACTTCCCAAACAAGTAACACGACAATGGAAATTTTGATTTCTACTTTTAAGTTTTATGATTGTCACTGCCAAGTTCACTTATGCATGTGTTACACACTGGTTTTCTGTGCTACACATTGCATCATTTATGTAGTAGTTCCATTTTACTTTTCTGTCGATAAATAAGACATTGGTTATTCATATTATCACGAACGTACATCTGTTGCTTTCAGTTTTTGTCTCTACTATGTTGTACAACATGCAAGTTCTGCTAAGGACTATGTTCAAGCGAAGGTTACTTCAGTGGCTGCTCAGTTAATGAAGAGGGGATGGTAAATTGTTACACAATTATTTCTTCGGTTGTTGAGTGGAAGCATAACCGATTTATGTGGTATTATAATGATGTGTCTACATGTGTTATAGACTTGCTATGTTGGGATAGGTTGCCTAGTTGGATTTTCTTTGCGTTGTTCACTCCTTGTCTCTTTCTACGATGAGGCTTTTCAAGCAATGTAAAGAGAGATTGGAGAGGTTTCTTTCTTCAATCATAGCCTTCAGTTATTATAGGTTTCTTTCTTCAATCATAGCCTTCATTTATTCTATCAAGTGTTCTGTAGGACACTTATTCTCTAAAGCTAATTCACTAGAAAAGAATAAGGTAAGGTGCTAAGCAGCCAGTGTAGTCTATAAGACCTAGTGGAAATGATGAATTCCTTTGTTGTTGTTTTTGTGGCCCTTATCTGGGATTGATTGATTTATAAATGAGTAGAGCTATCCAATTTTGTTTGTTATTTTGCTTACAACTGATCTCTAAGCTTCTGGCCATCCGTTGTTGATTATAGATATTGCAACATCTTGTTCCTCGCTGTGACAACGTGAAAAATAAGTCCTATTTCTTAATGCTGTCTCTTGTTTAAAAAAAAATAAACAGTACTTTGTTTTTTTTAAATAAACATAAAAGTACCCTGTTGATGAGTGTGCATTTTACACTCATTTTTGGGTCCAATTTACGTATGTTTGACTTGCAAATATTATTTTATTTATTTTTTTATTTTATTTTCTTTCATTTTATTTTTTTATTTTAATAAATCTCTTTTCCTAGTGTCTTAGTGCTCTTGTGCAGAAATGAGGACTAAAAGCCGGTTTTCACGGCAGTTTTGCAGTTTCCGCACAAGCTGCCTATGCAGCCTGTGCAGCATAGGCAGCCCATGGCCACGTGTCAAGCCCATAATTTTTGGCCTTGATTTTTGCCCAGAATTTCCAGAAATAATCCTAGTATTATTTTAAGAATTCTGGTGGTCCACATGCTAAATTTTGAGGTGGTATGGGTAGTTTGATGTTGCGAAGTTTGTGGCTCGTTGTATGACTTCTCAGCAGGTGAAAGCCGAGCATCAGGCTCCTGCCGGCAAGTTGAGATCTTTGACTATTCCGCAGTGGAAGTGGGAGCATATCACTATGGACTTTGTTATCGGGTTACCGAGGACCTGGGGTCGACATGATGCCATCTGGGTCATTGTTGACAGGTTGACCAACTCAGCTCATTTCCTACCGATTCAGCAGACGGATACAATGGATAAGCTGGCAAGGTTATATGTTTCGGGTATTGTCCGTCTACACGGAGTTCCACTATCCATTGTGTCGGACAGGGATCCGAGGTTTACTTCCCATTTCTGGAAGAGTTTACTGTCAGCTTTGTGTACTAAGCTGAATTTCAGTACTGCATTCCATCCGCAGACCGATGGGCAGTCAGAGAGGACTATTCAGACATTGGAGGATATGCTTAGAGCCTGTATGCTCAATTTTAGTGGTTCTTGGGATGAGACATTACCGTTGGTTGAGTTTGCCTATAACAACGGATATCACTCTAGTATCGGTATGGCGCCTTATGAGGCTTTGTATGGGCGGAAGTGTCGTAGTCCGATCTGTTGGGATGAGGAAGGATTGAGACAGATGATTGGTCCGGACCTAGTTCAGGAGACTGTTGATCAGATCGAGGTGGTTAAGCAGTGCATGAGAGCTGCTCAGGACCGGCAAAAGAGTTTTGCCGATAAGCATCGTCGGGAGATGAAGTACAGTGTAGGTGAAAGAGTTTTCCTCCGTGTTGCTCCCTGGAGGGGTGTTATCCGGTTTGGGAGGAAGGGCAAGTTGAGCCCTCATTATATTGGTCCTTATGAGATCATGGAGCGGATTGGTCCGCTGGCCTACAGGTTGGCTTTACCGGAGGAGCTGTCGCGCATACATGATGTATTCCATGTTTCGATGCTGAGGCATTATCGGTCTGATCCTAGTCATGTTGTATCCCCGATAGAGGTGGAGGTTTCTGAGGATTTGACCTATGTGGAGGAGCCGATGGAGATTTTGGCTCAGGAGGTGCGGCAGTTGAGGAGTCGTACCATTCCTATGGTTCGGGTGTAACGCCCCGAATTTTCATAATTTGATTTTTCAGAATTTTCGAAATTTTTTTTCCAATTTTACCCTTGGGGTATTTTCGAGTTTTAGGCGAGGAAATAAATTATTATGCCTCGAAAATGTCAATTTCAAGTTGGTATTGTTCATGGTTCGGGTCCCATTGGAAACGGATTCGAGATCGGGGTGAAACGCGAGGTTTAGCGTGATTTCTTTCGAAACTACGTCGTTTTGGCTTTGCACAAAAAAAAAAGTGCGTTGACCAGGGGGGTTGACCGCGCCTAGCGGACGACGGGTCGTCCCCTAGGGCGGCCAACCCTAGCCGGCCACACACCTTTTATCCTTTCTTTTTCCTTTCTCTTCTTCTTCTCTTTTCTTTTTTCTTCCTTCTTTTCTCTACCTAGCCACCGCACCCCTACTCTTCTCCTTCTTCCTCTCTCTCTTTCTTTCTTCTTCCTCTTCTTCTCCCTCTCCCTTCCATCTTCCCTCGTTCTCCCTCTTTCTCTTCCCCTCATCTTCTTTTCCCGTTCTCTTCTCCCTCTCACGTTTCTGGTACACACAAAGACACAGGGCCGCCGCTGCACGATTCTCCAGCCGCCGCCGCCGCTGGTCCTTCTCTTCTCCTCACGGCCGGGTTCTTTCCTCCGGTAAGCACCGCCGCCTCTAATTTCTCTTCTTTTCTCTCGTTTTTCTTTTGGATTCCTTCGTGTTGATGGGTTTGCTTGATGATGGGTCGGTTGTGTGTTGTTCGGTTGTGGCCGGGGTCGTGCGTGCGTGCGTCGTTGGGGTCGCCGGCGTGTTGCGGTTGCGTTGGTTTCCGGGCTGACGGTGTTGTAACGATTGTGGTGGTGGTTTTGCATGTTGGTTGCTGCCGGGGTGTTTCTGTGGGGGTGCGTCACAGTGTGCGTGTGTGCCGGCAGTGTGGTGTTCGTATGTGCTTGTGTTTCTCCGGGTAGAGGTGTGGAGATTTGGTTCCGGCAGAGATTTTCCGGGTAAGGGCTCTCTCTCCCATCTTCTTCTTTTTAATTCTGAATTCAGAGGACCCGTGTACAGTCTGTTTGATGTTGAGGTGTGGTTGAGTTGTGTTGTTGAATTGGATGTTTGGGAAATTGTGACAGATTCGTTTCTGGCAGATTTGGGGTGTTTCCGGCGAGTTCACCGGAATCCGGCGAAGGCTCGGGAATTTTCCGGCAAGGCACGGGAATTTTCCGGTGAAGGCTCGGGTCGTTATTTCGACATTTAACAGTATTGCTTGGTTGTATAATTTGTATTCAATTATGGCATGTAATAATAATTCGGAATTGGGGTTATGTATTTAATTGTGATTAGTGGAAAC
>JAKUCV010004922.1:0-19976 GCA_028386065.3 Turnera subulata
ACCACAATCCGGGATCAACATCCCCATATCTCAAATCCGGGATCAACATCCCAATATCTCAAATCCGGGATCAACATCCCAATAACACAAATCCGGGGTCAACACCCCCAACCAACAAACCCTCTGGCAAGGCACCACAGAACTAGTCTCTAACCATCTAGTCGTACCACTACTTTCCAAGTGACAATTACATCATCTCTATTCAATTCCAACTTTCATTCCAATTTCCGTTATCCTTTTCCCAATTATCCACATAGACCATAGACCAGTTCATCATTATTCTCTACATAATATCACGAATCCAATATCACAGTCTAACATCATCAATGATAACCACAGCAGTCAAACAGCAGGCAATCAACATCTCAGCAGTTCAATCAAAGCTCACAACAACAACATCATAGCAACCAATCAACCAGCAATATTCATTCCAGCAATTCCATCGAACAGTAAAAATACACAAACAACAAAAATGCACACACAACATTACGGGCACATATCAAGGTTTATCCATCCTCACCTGGTATGTCTCTGAAACTGCTATCCAATCCAATCCCGATACCCTATATACATATAGGAATACAATGATCACTTATAATGCACAACAAAATGATTATGCATGATACCGGTTTAGAAATCGTTATACGGCTTGCCTTATATCCAATTTCTTTATTATGAAATTAACCTCTTTATTCACTATACTATTTATACTTAATTTCAAATTAAAGCCGAAACCGAGTTTCTTATCGATATTCTAATTATACTTAATTTTAAATTAAAACCAAATCCAAACGTTCAAGCCGATATCCCGGCCCTTTAGCCCTTTGTCGATAAGGAAAAACTTAAACACAATAAAATACATATTTTTATTCACGTATATTTACACATAAATCGGTACTAGATTAAACATATATCTAGTGTGGTCATATTTATACATATATAGTAGGTAACTCCTATTTAACCTTATGTTTATATTTATGCGATGAATCAAGTTGTAACTTCATTATTTAGCCAAACATAAATTTAGTAGGATACGTATATATAATCATTTATACACTTGTGCTTATAATTCATAGGTATTCATATTTATATTTTTAGTTTACATTTATCATTTAAATCAAGTAAATAAGTATAATTGGGCCTTTAATTATTAAGAGTCCAAATATAAATTAAGTAAATACTATAGGTCTTTCTAATAGTCCAACACGAAATATAATTATAAATCGAATTACAAAACATAAATGGAATTAAAGGTTATTATTTGATTAATTAAACTAAATCTTTATTTTAATTAAAACAATTAAAAGTCCGGNGCCAGGCCCCACCACAATCCGGGATCAACATCCCCATATCTCAAATCCGGGATCAACATCCCAATATCTCAAATCCGGGATCAACATCCCAATAACACAAATCTGGGGTCAACACCCCCAACCAACAAACCCTCTGGCAAGGCACCACAGAACTAGTCTCTAACCATCTAGTCGTACCACTACTTTCCAAGTGACAATTACATCATCTCTATTCAATTCCAATTTTCATTCCAATTTCCGTTATCCTTTTCCCAATTATCCACATAGACCATAGACCAGTTCATCATTATTCTCTACATAATATCACGAATCCAATATCACAGTCTAACATCATCAATGATAACCACAGCAGTCAAACAGCAGGCAATCAACATCTCAGCAGTTCAATCAAAGCTCACAACAACAACATCATAGCAACCAATCAACCAGCAATATTCATTCCAGCAATTCCATCGAACAGTAAAAATACACAAACAACAAAAATGCACACACAACATTACGGGCACATATCAAGGTTTATCCATCCTCACCTGGTATGTCTCTGAAACTGCTATCCAATCCAATCCCGATACCCCATATACATATAGGAATACAATGATCACTTATAATGCACAACAAAATGATTATGCATGATACCGGTTTAGAAATCGTTATACGGCTTGCCTTATATCCAATTTCTTTATTATGAAATTAACCTCTTTATTCACTATACTATTTATACTTAATTTCAAATTAAAGCTGAAACCGAGTTTCTTATCGATATTCTAATTATACTTAATTTTAAATTAAAACCAAATCCAAACGTTCAAGCCGATATCCCGACCCTTTAGCCCTTTGTCGATAAGGAAAAACTTAAACACAATAAAATACATATTTTTATTCACGTATATTTACACATAAATCGGTACTAGATTAAACATATATCTAGTGTGGTCATATTTATACATATATAGTAGGTAACTCCTATTTAACCTTATGTTTATATTTATGCGATGAATCAAGTTGTAACTTCATTATTTAGCCAAACATAAATTTAGTAGGATACGTATATATAATCATTTATACACATGTGCTTATAATTCATAGGTATTCATATTTATATTTTTAGTTTACATTTATCATTTAAATCAAGTAAATAAGTATAATTGGGCCTTTAATTATTAAGAGTCCAAATATAAATTAAGTAAATACTATAGGTCTTTCTAATAGTCCAACACGAAATATAATTATAAATCAAATTACAAAACATAAATGGAATTAAAGGTTATTATTTGATTAATTAAACTAAATCTTTATTTTAATTAAAACAATTAAAAGTCCGGGTTCATTAACGTTCTTAGTCCGTTAGAATGTATTCGTCCTGAGAATATGGGCCTCCGCACATCGGCCCGTTTCCGAGCCCATTTGTGCTCCGAGCCCAAACCCGAGCCCATGGTAAAGGTGAGTCCGAGGGGTTACCAAAACAACCCGTTCATCGAGTCCCATTTGTTGGAGAACGCACTGTTCACGCCGGAGTTGCCCGGGACTCGCCGGAAAATTCCCGAGGCTGCCGGAACCTTGCCGGATTCCGGCAAACACTGTTCACGCAGCCCCCCAAAACTGCCAGCGTTTTGCTACAGCCCATCACTCTTCCAAAACACCAATTCCATACTGCCAGAACAACAATCCAACCACCAGTACCATGAACAATCTCAACGACAGCCCTCTTGTGCCCGAAAAATCACAAATCGCCATATCCAGAGTCCAAGAACACCACCCCAAGCCATAACAGCAACACCAACCACCAAGTCAAATCAAATAACCCCAAACACAGACCCACAACAAACACCAGTCAATCCTCTTATCGGGTTTGAAAAGAAATCAAAGTACAAAGAAGAAGAGGGGTTCGACGGCAGCAACTTACCCACGGCGGCGGTCCTTCGTCATTCGTCTTGAGTTCCAAGAAGTGGAAGAAGATGGTGACGGCGCCCTGTTGCAGCGGCTGCGGATCGAGAAGGGGAAGAGGTCTGACAGCGGTTGAAGTAGGATCCTCCGGTGGTGGCGGGCGGCGGCTGATTTGAGGAGGAGGAGGCAGGCCTCCCTTGCGCGGTGGCGGCTCAGCCTTAGTTCCTTCGATCGGAACATGGGCAGAGGCTATCGAGGAGGTGGCGGCGGATTTGGGAAAACAGAGGGGAGGGGAGGACGGCTGTGGTGGTCTCGTGGGTGGCTCGGCGGCTTTGTTCGGTGACAGAGGTGAAGAGAGAAGAGGGGCAGTGAACGGGTGAAGAGAAGTGAAAGGGAAGGAAGAGTGGTGTGGCGTGGAGGAGGGACTGGGCGAGGAGGAGGAAGAGGAAGGAGGGGGTCTTGGGGGTTCACGGTGGCGTGTGGAGGGGAAGAGAAAGGTGAGAAGAGGTGGTGGCTGTGGTCGGCGGTGGCGAGGTGAGGAATGGAGAAGAATGGGTTGTGGGAGAGATAAGATGAAGAAGAAAAAGAAAAGGAAGTGGTGGAGGGGCCGGTTAGTCACGGGTTAGAAAAGAAAAAGGAAGGCCGGCGGAAGGAAAAAAAAAGAAATGGAGAAGAAAAGAAAAAGAGAAGCAAGTGGGGAGGAGGTCACGGGTGAGGCGGCTGGGAAAAAGAAAATGGAGAAGAAAAGAAAGAAAAAAGAAAAGAGAAAGGAGAAAGAAAGAAAGAAGGGAAAGAAGAAAAAGAAGAGGGAAGAGTGGGGCCCACGTGGCCGGGAAAAACCGAGAAAGAGAGAAGAAACGTTGCCGGGAAAGAGGAAGAGGGAAGAAAAAGAAGGAAGAAGAGTGGCTCGGGCAACCACATTCGGCCGTTCCGGATTCTCGTGTCGGAATCCCGTAAACGCAGGGATACTCCCGTCTTTCCGACAAACTCCGTCCCGAGTCCAAAAATACAACTCGGGCTCGGAAAATCCGATTAATCCTCCTGAACGTCGTCCAAGTCTCGGAATTGAAAACCGAGGCTCGGTTAGTTAGGAAGACACTCCCGAGCACAGGAAAACTCTCGTTTTCGAAAAACGACTCCCGTTTTACCGTGAATTAATTACCCGAGATTAATTAAACAGTAAATCACGGTAAAACAATTTCTACAGTCCCGGTAAAAAGCCAAATTTTACTCGGGCTGTTACATCATTGGACATACTGCCCCCTAAAGGTTTCTGGAATTGCATGTCTTATGATCATGAGACTCATGCGATTATAACATTCCCACCTCTAAATATCCCATTTAACCTTATGGGAAATTTTATCTGTATGAGGGGTAAGTTAGTCTTTCCGTAGTGCAAAGCTCATATCTTATGCAATTAAGAACAATCATAATGTTCTTATCCAGATCTCAAAATTTGTGTCATTCAGTATCATTTAAAATTGATACTTACACACACCATACAAGCAGAAACTGTAATTTTGTAGAGAATTAAACACATTCAGCTCACAATTCCTTAAACTATATGCAAAACATTGAAATTAAATTCAATCTGTGTGGTGGGCCCCATCAAGATACCTAGCACAACATTGATATTTTAGTCTTTGGACAGAAAATATCAACTTGTAAGTGGTACTCTCAGTGTAGTGATCAAATATTGACAATTAGGCCTGTCAAATAATAAGCCTTTCTTTGGACCGACTTATCACCCACATGGCATACCTGATAATCGTCACATATTTATTACTACAAGTGTATGTGAAATTTGGCCAAATAATAATCCTCCTTTGGGCTGATATACTATTCGCATAAATTTCACATACAAGCATCTCATATTTTAAAATAGATTAATCTACGCAAGAGAGGTTACTTTGGTAACATGTTGCTTCAACTAATCTACTAAAATACTCGACATCCCAAAATAATATAATACTGAATATTGAATTTAATTTCAAACATATGTTTTGCAAGGAATAAAATATTCTTTAATTTTAGTCCTTCTGGGCAAATTATAAAATAATCTGCACGTAAGGATTAAACTGTAAATCTGTCATATAGGGACCGGAATGACAGAACAAAACTGTAGGGACCGAAGTGAAATATGTTTTATAAATCACAACACCTAATGCGATCTTAACCTGATGCAACACGTCTCAAAATTCCCCGCATGCTTTAGTCGTACTGTGATTTAAAAATCAATACTACACAAAATAAAAGAATATAATGTGGAAGTTGTGAATTAAATTGCGTTGAATCCAAAAGACCAGAACAATAATTTAATATTCAACACATATGCCATATCCACCGATTCCATGTAGTAAAAAAAAAAAGTAATATCAACCAATCCAAAATTAATCGCCAAAAGCAACCAACCAGTACATCATGACAAGCAGCAAGTTTAAACACTAGATAAACATGGCCAAAATAATAATCGCTCAAACCTTATGCGATTTAATCATGGCCAAATAATAATCGCTCAACCTTATGCGATTTGAACCATATGTCATGGTTCACTTAATCATCCATTATTCTGCCGCACCAACCCAAACAATTCAAGAAATATTTGCCATGTGCTAATCCCAAATCACAACAAAACCGAATTGAGTAATGACTTGATGATTTGCATTGATAAAATCCTTTATAGCATAATTATTTCAACACGACATGCCAAGAAAGCAAACCGACTGAATGCGACAAAAACAATTTATTTTATTGCTTCTCAAGCAAATCAAATCCCAGGTTCCAAATTAGTAACCGAAAACATATGCAACGGCAAAAGCTTTTGTTTCTTATGCATACAAAATTTGAAACCAGATTCAAATATAAATATCACCGTTCAATCTTTAATGATATCTAATAATTTAATCAAGTAGGCTCCGCTACCACTTGTTAGAATAATTACTTTATGCCTTAAATATCTTGATAAATTATTAGACAATCGAGAACAATAATCAGGTATAGTAAGGCGTACCTGAATCAATGATGAACAAACTCGAACGTTGAACGGGGAGGATTGGGAGCTTCCAAGATTTGGTTCCAACGCCTTGTGTATGTTTTTCTGTGATGGGGCAGAGTAAACTGACGCAGGAATAATCTTGGGGACCGCAACCCTATATTATATCCTTTATATACTAGGTCAATTAGGGTGCCCATAAAACCCTAATTACTAGTATTGGGTTTCTACACATAAAAATCCATACCAATATAGATGTCTCTAGAGCCCAAAATAAATCATTTAATGGCCCCATAAAATTAGACAGTCTTTAATATAATTGTAATTAATAATATAAGCCCATATATGTTAAATAATTCCAACAATTAACACTCCCGTTTATCTAATTATTGAACTAAATATAGGTGGCATAGAAATAGTTTGTATCCTGACACAAAATCACAGCTACGCCCACCGACAACTGTGGCTTATAACCAACATGAAAATTAAATTGGAAAACTTGACTTAGTGATAAGGACGTTGCCCCATTCTGTGTGTTGGTCAGGAATTCGAAATTTTAACCCAAACGAAGCACTACTGGATGTAGATACAGTATGGAAATTTGTAGTCTTATTATGATAGCATTAAAATGATCGATCTGCTAAGTCAGTACAGAGATAGAGGGAAAAGAAACTAGCTAATTATAAGACAGAACTACTTTCTATTTTATCAGGCACAGTTCATTACAAAGAGTGCACAGCCGTGCCCCGGAACTGTCATAGATGGAATCGTTTCATTTGAGACTCCTTCTCTCCCGCTCCAAACTTCACGGTATTTACATGAACTATTATTAGACAAGTTCAGCCCACCTGGAACTGTCTTAACCATGTCTGCTACTGTTGTCTGCTCTGAGTTCAGATTGAAATATGCAATATATGTCTCCCCTGACAAGTAAACAGACAAAATAGTTAAAAATAACATCATCCATGGATATCAAAATATAAGTGTAAAATAGGAAAAGAAAACAATATTAGTATTACAGTTCCTTGAACCATTTAATCTTCTTAATTAAAGGCTGTATAGTCTGTATTACAAGAACTCATGCTATAATGGAACTTGGGGATAACTGATAAGGTTGAGGAAATTAATCATTAGAGCTAAGTATGTTTTAAGAAGAGAGTTTTAAGAGCCCAAACCATTTTTTCCTGTTGCCTTCCAAGCGCGAGTTCCACCGGAAACAACATCAGCTGCAGTGATTAATTATGCATTAGAGTGCATAAAAAGAAGGCCCTTATCATTATGTTTCAAGTATATATGTTTATTTACCTTCGGCTTTATTCACAACAGCACAGAGGCCGGAATAATTACTGATGAGGGCTCCATCACCGTTCAATTCCCACATCTGCTTGAAGTTAGAGAGTTGAGGGCAGTCATATAGATTAACTTTTCATATTATGATAAATGAACCTCTTGTTATAGGCTACAAGTGGCTTCCATTGAAAGGGGAATGGATTTTATAAAAGATACCTGGTGTGCGTGCTTTCTGCAAGGCGAGAAAAAGGAGCTCCTTGTTTCTTTTGAAGTGAGCTTCCGTTTGGGAGAAGCATCCAAGCAAACATTCATTCCATCAATAGCAGATAAGTGAAGTTTTCCTTGGCCATAAACCAGCTGTTCATCGCTACTGCATACATATCCATATCCATGGCATTAGCCTTTACAAATATATATATATATATATATATATATATATATATATATATATAGGTACTATTAGTTCTGCATTTGATGATAGATTAACGAGTGGGAATGGGGTTCAAGTGTTATATTACGGAGCTAGAAGGTGCTTTCTGCTGTATACGCAGAAAGGTTTTCGGGTTCCAAGGTTCTCTTTCCAGCATATCTGCTGATGATTTTGGCCAAGTGCTTCAATTGACCAACCCTTCGTATTGGGATCATTGCAGCTGGTGAGACCAAGAGAGTGTTTTTGAAGATATCTTGTTGATTGTTGCACTGAAGCCTTGGTTGCACCACCAGTTGGAAGCTGCAAGACAACAACAGTAACATAACACACATTAGTACAGTGCATGATACGAATTATAAATTCAGGAATCACTTTGTAGAAATAATGAACATACCTCGGCATTGTTCGAACTAAAAGAATTAATTTCCAGCACAGTAGGATTAGTGATCAGACTGTATGTGGCATTATCAAGATTTCTAACATCTCCTCCAAACATGAGCGGAGACTTGGCAATTGCCCACAGAGTTATCTGTGAAGAGGAAAGGCACAGTAACATCAAGGCAAGAAAAAAAGAAAAACATAAGAATTAACTGATGTTTGTATACTTGCATAAACATACCTGAGTTTTTGCCTCTTCTATAGTAAGCTTAGATGGCCTATGAGGACCTTGGTTTGAAGCTAGAACATACACAAATCAAAATTATATTACTTAAATGAATCCATAACATTTTCCAACTCTAGCACAGCAAAGTAATATCCAAGAAAGCGCAGAATAGAATTGTCCAAAACCTTGGAAAGAGAACCTTGGAACCCGAAAACATGTGATGCACCCATTCTGACCAAAAATCTTTCAGGAATAGAATTGTCCAAAACAACGCTGGCTAAAAGAGTTCTGGAAAATGTATCTTACCTGGATCAGTCAGCCATCCTAGGGGAAGCATATCCAAGTCAGGCCATGACTTTCCCTTCAGACCCTGAGCACCAATCATATTAGCAGCAGCGTAGTCCCTGATGCAAAATAACATCAAACAAAATGAAAAAGGAACATATGGAGAATTGATGAACAAGTAATTAATCTGATATCTCAGCTTTTTTACTACGATCCAAGTATTTAATAACCTGGCTACATCAAAATGAGCCGCCACATCTCCCCATGTATCCCAATCATCCGCAGTGACTCTGTACATATTGGTTAATCCAGCTACATCTTTGGACATGGTAGGCGTCACGCTGGTTCCCGGAGACAGAGAATAAAGAATGGGCCTTTGAAGGCTTTGCAGAATCTGAACAAGGGATTTTTTTCTCCTATCACATCTTAGAAGTATAGAATTAAAACATGATTGATATGGCAAAAGTTCTGTTCTTACGTCAGATACAAATGTTATCTGATCTTTCTCCAAATCAGCACCGAATACACAATCATTTTTAACTGCACAACAAAAAAGAAGAAACAAAATTCATATATAAAAGAATGAATGAACAGGAAAGATGAACATATAGAGCAGAGTAGGTGGTACCACTTACTAAAATCAACACCCCACTGGGCGTACTGTTCGTAGAGTGATCTCAAAAACGCTCTTCCTGCCTCCAAATTGGCATCTACACTCATGAAACCCTGTTGCATCCATCCACAAGACCTTTCTTTAATCCCTATATCTTGTGCATGCCATTCTTTGCCGGCGGCTGTGAAAGGACCACCCTATTGACAGTAATGAACCAAAGAAAAAAAACTACAAAATAAAAAATCCTGAACATTCCTGACACTTTAGAAGAGTGTAAATAGAGACGACTTATGGTTGTCGAGCAAGAAAAACACCGTGCTTGTATCCAAGATGGGAGTGTTAGCATCATATGCTTGCCAACTTATTCCTCTCATGACATGAATGCCAAGCTTCAAGCCCATACTGTGTAATTTGTTGGCCACTTCAGTGAACCCTACGCCACCTTTGGATGAAGGCCATCGAACTGGATCAGGGATCACCCTCCCCCATTCGTCAATTACATCAAATCCGTGGGCGGTGGGGTCTGCACCAGGCACCTTTCTCCTATACCATAGGTAGTCTACCACAACATACTGCAGCATAGCAGATTTCTCAGAGAGAATTAAATGTTGCAATTAAGTTGTTCCACCATTTTGATGCAAATGTTAGGAAGGAAAAAAAAAAAAACTGTGGAGGTTAATATGCATGATTGATCATTGTATTGTATAACCTCGTATCCAAAAGGCTTTAGTCGCTGAGAGATGATTTCTGCGCTTTGCATGAACTCTTGTTCCGAAATGGTCCAGCTGAAGGAATCGTAAGAATTCCAGCCTCTTGGTGGAATACTAGCAAGCTCTTGTTGAGATAAAACACTGAAATGGATCATAAGAAAACATAAAAGAAATGATGTGCTTATTTAACTAACTTGAGGAATGGAAGGAAGCAAGATGATCAAAGAGTTAAACAGCTGAACAGTGGATTGCATTTGGATCATGCTCAGTACATTAGAAAGCCAAAAGTGAAGATAATCACTCTTTTGAAACAGGAAACAGAAAACAATAGAAGGGTGTAGTTGAAAGTTAAAATCCAGCATGTATAAGCAACATAACAATGAACAAACAGAGAGACAAAAAGGCACCTGTATAAGGAGAAACCAAAGTATAAAACCAAGAAGCTGCACAGTTGAATATTCATGGTGCTTAGTTTTCCTTTCTTTTCTCTTCTACGTTCCCTGAGGAAATCACTTCAAATCACGTCGGCGAGAGATTCTAACAATGGCTACAATATCTTTATGTGGTGATGACAACATAATATATATAGTATTATGGGGACTCCTAAGTTTTGATTAGTTTTGAACCCATTATTTATGTTAAAACAAAATATTTTTAAAGGTTCCTACTTTTCCTTTTAAGATTTATTTATTTTTTCAATTAACTTTAAGGATTCCTCTACACTCCTAAGATTTATCTATTTTCCTAATTTATCCTCTATTATTTAGGAAATAAATTTGTGTATTCATTATACATTCACTAAATAGTTTAATTATTCCTAATATAATAAATCTAATTAGGTTCATAACTAATTAAACTTGGAGAGTCACCACTATAAAATTTCACTAGCATTAACCTTCTCTCAATTGTATTAATCCGCGCCAAAGTCATGTCTAGCTGGT
Organism: Turnera subulata; assembly: GCA_028386065.3. Lineage (NCBI taxonomy): Eukaryota > Viridiplantae > Streptophyta > Magnoliopsida > Malpighiales > Passifloraceae > Turnera > Turnera subulata. Next base: position 11,063 of record JAKUCV010004922.1, read on the forward strand.
TAATTTGCTTACAAGGCGGCATTTTCAGTGATGAAATTTGCGATAAAAATGGCATTTCTTTTCCTGGAAATCTTTTTAAACTTTGCACTAATTTCCATGATTTTGGGCTTTGGAATAATCTTATCTATCATGTGCGAAAAAGACCGTTCTCCCCCCCCCCCCCCCCCCCCCCCCCCCCCCCTCAATGGAAATTGTTAGGTTATATACACTAAGGGTGTGCAGGAAAGTACCTGGAAAATTACATGTGAAAGTGAAATTCTGTTTAATTATAGAAAAATATACTATTAGAAATATACACTTTCTCGGTTTCATCGATTTTTTTTAAAATATCAGGTTGGGAAAGTTACATTCATTCTTTCACTTATTAATTCCAGAAAAGGACCCTAAATAAAAGAAAAAAATTAGCTCAGAAAAATACAAAGATAAAAGAAAAAAGATTCATAATCATTGCTTCAAACTAACAATAATTTGGGGATTTTTCTAGGGCATATGATAAGCCATCAAGAAAGGAAATCTCACAATTAATCAGTATGATTTTTCCTAATCACTAAAATAACTATTCATTATTGTTATGTCTTAGATTGATTACATTACACAAATCAACTTTATAGAAGGTTTATTTTAGTCTACAGAGAGAAATGATAATATTAATTGTGAAATTTTGTTTTCTTTCTTAGTGTCTTATCATGTGTCCTAGTGGGTAAGATAGAAAAACCATAATTAGGATAAAAGGAAAGAAAATCTTTGAGAAAAAAATCTTAGATCTACAAATTTGAGGCCGGCGACTTTTTTCAGGCAGTAAGCCCCACTATCATTTTATTCCTGTTTGGTACCATTTCATTTTTTTAAGTTTTTGGTTTATCATAAACCAAAAGCGGTTTATTGTTTTGGTTTTTATTTTTTATAAAAACCATTTTGAAACTAATAACATAATATATGTAATTACTTTATTATTTAAAATAAATTACTCATGAGAATAAAAATTATGATCTTTCATCACATAAATATAATTTGTATATAAAAATTTAACAAAATAGTATTACGAGAGTAATTGACTAATTTTAAAAGTTATAAAAATATTTAATAATATTCATATTTCAAAAATAAATCAAAATTATAATATCAATGTTGATCATATCTATTCTACAGCTATTGTGCTACTCTATCTCAAGTCTGACTATTTGCTGAAGTTGTCTATAATTAATATCTCTTTCTTCAGATGTAGTTTAGGATTTAGAGTTTAGATTTTAAAGTTTTAGGGTTTAAAATTTTAAAGATTTTTAGGGTTTAGGATTCAGGGTTTGGGTTTAGCGTTTAGAATTTTAGGGTTTAAAATTTTAAAGATTTTTAGGGTTCAGGATTCATGGTTTGGGTTTAGGGTATAGTTTTAAGTATAAAGTTTTTGGGTTTTAGAGTTTAGAGTTGATTTGTAAACCGGAAACCAAAACACAAAAACGACTTTTTATGGTTTCTTTAAATTTAGATTTTGTTGTCACTTAATGCTTAAAAAAACAAAAACCATACTGTCTAGCCAGACATGTTTTTAGTTTTTTTTAGGAAAAATAAACCAAAAACCAAAAACTGCAACGATACCAAACAGACCCTTAGTTTTCAGTTTTTTTCCTTACTCTTTTCTTTTGTTTTTAGTAATTTTTTGTGGGTTAGTTTTCTTTTTTTAGGGAGCTCTTGTCACCTTCTTTTTCGAAAATAAGACCATTGGAGCCAAAAGCTCTGGGAGGAGATTTGATTTGAATAATAGAACTTTATTTGCTTATTGAAATTTACTAATAAGAAGAAGTTTTGAGAACATCTCCTTCTTAAGGTCAGTATATAATTTTTTTGGTACACAAGGTTAGCATACATTAACCTCAATCATAATTATAGATATTGTTTTTTTATTATTAGTGATTATTGAGAGTATTGTGTTTCACAGTGCATGGCATATATAAATTTAAATTTATAGGAAGAATGCAAGGAAAATTTGGGACTTGCTTTGAATGTCTTAGTTCCAAGCATCTACATGTAAGGTAATTGCTTATTAACTTCATTCTTCTAATCTTCTTTATATACCGGGTGAAATTTTGTTTTTTTTTTTTCTAAAGAAAATGGACTAATTGGGCAATTTTGGTGTTAAGTCTAAAGTAGTAGAGTAGAATGAACACAACAGCCAAAAGATGCTACGAACCATTCATTGGGGTTTCGTTCTTCGCCAGCAGATGGGTATGATGCTAAACCCATCTCATTCTTCTTCTTCAAGATCCCTTCTTCCCTTGCTCTTCGCCTTCACCGGTAAGTGTTCTGCCTCCTGTCTTCGTGCTTACAGTAATTCCACCAGTGCCAGTGGCATGGCAGTAGACACAAAACCAAATCCGAACCCACATATCTGAACCTAGATGATGCTCTGACTTCCTTCCATAGAATGCTTCATAAGAATCCTTCGCCTTCCATTGTCCAATTGAGTCAATTGTTGGCTTCTCTTGTCCGAATTGGACATTATGAGGCGGTGATCTCTCTGTCCAAACAAATGGATTTGCAAGGCATTTCTCAAAACGTTTACACCCTCAACATTTTTGGCTAATTGCTTCTGCCATTTGCGTCGCCTGGATTTTGGGTTCTCTGTTTTTGGCAAAATCATTAAACTCGGTTTCCAACCCGATGTCGTCACGTTTAACACCTTGATTAATGGGCTTTGCAAGGCGGATAAAATCGCACAGGCAGTCGAGTTGTTTGCCGAAATGGTTTCCAATGGCTGCCAACCCAATGTAAACACTTATACTACTATAGTAGATGGCATGTGCAAGATTGGGAAAACCAATGTGGCTGTTGGTTTGCTACGAAGAATGGAAGAGGTAGGTTGCCATCCAAATGTACGGACCTACACCACGGTCATTGATGGCCTTTGCAAGGATGGGCAAGTTGCCGAGGCTTTGCATCTCTTCTCCAAAATGACAAGCAAAGGGGTTTCACCGGATGTTTTCACTTACACCTCCTTCATTCAAGGCCTTTGCGCTTCGGGACAGTGGAACCAATCTTCTACTTTGCTCTCTGAAATGTTGGCTTTGAATATTGCCCCTACAGTGTTCACCTTCAATATATTGGTTGATGCCCTTTGCAAAGACGGCTTGGCTCCAGAGGCTCATGCTTTGCTCGAAACAATGGCTCACTGGGGTACACAGCCTGACGTTATCACGTACAATTCACTGATGGATGGATATTGTTTACGGAAGGAAATGGATAAAGCTAGAGAAGTGTTTAATGTGATGACGGAAAAAGGTTGCAGACCAGATGTTTATAGTTACAACATGTTGATTAACGGATTCTGCAAGATAGCTAAGGTAGATGAGGCTAAACAGCTTTTTGATGAAATGTCTGATAAAGGTTTGGTTCCCGACATTGTTACTTGCAACACTCTTTTAAGTGGCTTCTCACAGGCAGGAAGACATGATGCGGCCGAACAGCTTTTCAAGGACATGAATGCAAATGGCCCAACTCCAGATATATTTACTTATGCCGCTATGCTAGATGGTTTATGCAAGCAGGGGTGCATCGATGAGGCATTAACACGTGTTCAAACTATGAAAAAGCATTCAGTGAAGCCTGACATAGTGATATATACTATCCTCATTGGCGGCATGTGCAATTCTGGAAAGATTAAACATGCACGGGAACTGTTTAACTCTCTGCCTCTGAAGGGCTTGCAGCCAAATGCCCGGACATGTAGTATAATGATCAATGGACTTTGCAAGGAAGGATTTGTCGATGAAGCATTTAAACTTTTTAGAAAACTGGAAAAGGATGGTTACTCACTGGATAGTTGCTGCTACAACGTGATGATACATGGATTGCTTCGGGAGAAGGATATGCCAAGGGCAGTTCAACTCATCAATGAAATGGTAGGTCGTGGATTCTCAGCAGATGCCACTACGACCGAGCTGGTAGTACATCTTTCCTCTAGTGATGATAATCTGCTGTTGAAAAAACTACTAGGTTCTGCTGAAAATGATAGAGATGTAGGAGGTGAAATAATTTAGTGAATGAATTAGCATCAAACTGGATCTTTGGAGTCTTTTTATGTACTTGCTAACATTGTTCTCATTAATCTTTAAACTGTTAGCTTTCCTTCATTCTTGCATATGCCCCAACATTAAGAATCTTTGTTATCCCAAGTTGTACACAGTTGTGATATCAATTATTACCACCCTGTTCGAGTATATTTTCTTATTGCACATCTCCTCGCAAATATGTTTTTCGTTTTCCTTAGAATTGTCCCTTTGATGAAAATGGCTTGATGAAAATGGCCCAGAGTCTGAAAATTAGCAGGCATCGTATTTAGTTACCTTAAGGACTTTGGATCGTAGTTATGCTCTTCTGACAAAGTTTGTCATGCCTAACTCTTCATTTAGATGCATATTGTGTCATAGATTTTGTTTGATGCCATAGAAAATCTTTAGAACTGCAATCCACCAGGACTTTGAGTTGTTCTCTCTGTTCATGTCCTTCTCACTGCTGACTCTTCCCCTTGCAAATTAGTTTTTCAAACATTGTTTTCCCATTCTGACAATAATGCTGCAAATTACCATTCATTGTTGGAAAAAAATTAGAAATGACAATATTTATGTAAAAAAGGAAAAGAAAAAAATGAATCAAACTCTATTCCTCTTCATACATGATAATGAGTTACCCAAATTCCTTTATTCCTTCCAACATTGTATCGGAGCAAAAGATCCTCTTCTGAGTTTTTTCATCTTTTCTTATCATATATTTTAATTTTTATCATGATTGATCCCTCTCGTTTTATCTTTTGAAAATTTTGAAATCTAGTATGAGTTTTGGTACCAAACAAAATCGAACAATTTGATACCAACTGATGCTAGATATCCTGAAATTAATTGGATGGCAATTAAGTAGCTTTATTGTGAGTAACATTTTCATCAAATATGGTAACTCTGAGGCAACTTTTTCCTTGAATAAGTGACTTAAGTCGAACTTAGTACTTTCCGATGCAGATGAGCGACGTTACTGCACAGGACAGTGTATGTGCTAACCAACTATTTCTAGTTTATGCACAGGAAAATAAACGGTGTGTAAGATGTTTGTTGAGATAGCTTTTCATTTCAGCATTTTACTGAGATTCCTTGATATGGAAGTCTTTACATTCATGTTTCACTGTCAGTGTTAGTTAAAGTAAACTGGTAATTAGGTTCTGGCTGTTTACCGTTTTCATTCAATAATGTTATTCTAAATACTTTTGAAGTCTTTTACCAAAAAATTGCGGTGCTTGTTTATTTTTTGTTTCTCATCCGGTGGTATCCTAAGCTTTTGTCGACTAATACGAATCTGACGCGTGGTACTTGTTTATTAAGTACATAAGATGTAATGCCCATTGTTCAATATCGGAAAATTCACTTGTTCTTTAATGATATAAGATGCGATACAACTTATAGCTATAGCCTATACAGTGTAGGCAGGTCACCGGTAAAATAAGAGACACTAAATCTGTGCCTGCGTACAGAATGCGAAAATCCGTAATTGTATTAAATTTAAGATGTGAAAGAGAATAAAACGCATCTTGACCCATAGAATATGAAATCATTGGGTTAATGCATATTTTGGGGTCCGTACTATTTCAATTGTTCCTTTTAGGGGTCTGTACTAATTTTTGTGCCTTCTATATGCCCATACTCTTATATATTGTCCCTTTTATGGGTCTCGGTCAGCCCTTCAGCTGACGTGGACTGCCCGAGTGAGAAGTGTATTAAAAAATGACTATTTGTTTGACACGTGGCTACTGGCTAGGTGCATGTGGACCCCACTTTCGTTTTTTTATTATTTTAATTCATTTTTTTACTTAACAAATTCATAAAACAAAAATAAATGAAAAAAAATACAAACCATCAAACGATTGGCGCTTTAGCCAGTAACAAATCATCTTGATTAGAATAACATGGGCACAAGACATGAAAATTAACATAGAGTACGATTGCTATCATATAAGTAGGGAAATAAAATGCAAACAGTTAAGCAGCTTAAAGGCCCAGGTGCTGCATTTTAGATATTAAAAAAAATTAATTAAATTAAGTTAACCAAATTTAAAAAAAAAAAAGAAGAGGTTAACCTCCAACCAAAAGAAAGAAAGAAAAAAAGAAATAAACAACACACCAGCAAAACGTCAACGTTTTGCAAACAACCCCACCTCACCACCATTTTCCTTTTTTTTTCTTCTCCTTTCCTTCTCCCTCACTGCCACCGACCGCCACCACGCGTTGCCACCACCACCAGCTTCGTCTTCTCCGCCTGCGCACAGCCCTAGTCCGCCGTCTTCCTCCCGTCGCACCGCAGCAGCCACCAGACACCAACGACCGCGCCGACAACGCCTCTTCTCACGCTCTCCCTCTCGTCCCGCCGCACCTGCTCCTGCCACCGCCTGCGCGCCGCGTCGCATCGCCTCCTGCGTCGCCTTGCCTTTCCGCTCGTCCCCTTCGTTGTCTCGCCGCCGCCTGCAACTCCTGAGGTGAGCTTGGGATGATGACGACCCGGCTGGGTCGGATTGACCCGTTTCATGTTCGGGTTGTGGAAGTTAACCTCTTCTTTTTTTTTTATTTTGTTAACTTAATTTAATTAATTTTTTAAACAAAACGGAAATAAAGATAAAAGAATTGCTGAGGGGGAAAAAAGGGGAAGCCGAGCTGGCATCGCTTGAAATGCACGTGCCCACGCGCTGCCACGTGTCATCATTTTAGAGCGCGTTTGACTCATTCTCTGCCCGGGCAGTCCACGTCAGATGGGGGGCTGACCGAGACCCCTAAAAGGGACGATATCTAATTGTAGGGGTATATAAAAGGGACATAAATTTGTACAGACCCCTAAAAGGGACATTTTCAATTGTACAGACCCCAATATATGCATTAACCCGAAATCATTAGGGTTTTTCTTTGACAAAAAACTGGTTATGACCCATTTTATGGAAATGCAGAGCGGGGAAGGTTAGCTGCAATGTAAAGAACATAAAACAATGTAAGCAAAATTGTTAAAAGAAATATAGATCAAGTCGACCTTAACAAGAAATGCAAATTTCTGTGAATAGGCTGCAGAAATATGGCAGCAAGCAAAGTGAAATGGGGGAGAAAAGCAATAATTATATCATGTAATGTTGGGGTGAGCTAATTTAGTCGAAAAGGGAAAATTTAGCGGATTAAATCTAAAGAGCTAATGATCCTTTGTGGTTGTTGTAAGTTATATCGTGCCAAGCGTATATAGTCACTGTTGAAGTTAAATTGGCAATCATTATTTAACAAATTGTATATATGGTCCAGTATAAAAATATAATAATTTTTGCATTCTTTCGTTTACTTGTGGATGCACTATAAGGATTCGCATCTTCTTTTTTCTTTTTTTCTGTTTTTTTTCTTATTATGGGTTTTCTCACTTAATTCTACTCTAATAATAGTTATTCCAATATTTTATGTTGTTATTTTTTAAAAAAAGTTATGCATCTCGTTGAAGCATAATACTTTATTGCAATAAATTTAATGATAATGTTTGTTTGCCTTCAACATCTAGTAATACTAAATCAATAACAGTATCCCCTCCACAGATTGGATTTCCTATAAAATCAGCCATAGAGATGGAGTTACAAAAATCTCACAGTTACCTTCTAACTAAGGATTTTCATTATCTTTTTTTTTTAAAAATCAAGATACTATTCTTATTATCATAGAATTCTAGTTCATTGAGTAAGATTTCAAGAGGAAAGAGAATAGAACAAATCTGGGTAGAAAATGTTACTACAACGTTTTATCTTGTTAATCATACAAACACGAACTGTTTTGTACCGAAGTAGAATCTACAAGCCAATCATATAATGGGTTCCAGCTCATCATATGTAAGTTCCTGCAAACAACATTAAAAGAACATTTTTATCAATCAAATGGTTTCTTGTGTGCAAGACAAAAACATTAGCAATGATTATATGAAACTTCAGATATTCCCACCCACCACAAATTTATAAGGAAATCTCTTGGTAAATAAATTAAGAACCTTCAATTACCTGCATTAGAAGCATGCCATCTACAACATATGGATGATAGTTGTGGATAATAAATTTGTAAATATTACAACAGGAACCTCCTGAAATTGCAGAACTCAAGAGTCGCCTCATGTTCATAATTTATTTGGACAAGAAGCAACTTGAAGAAAAAGAAGAAATAAGAAATAACTTACTGAAATATAAAAGTATTTGATTGTCTAATTCCGAACAATTCCATATTCTTGCACAAACAAATTGTAGACTCTTACCAATTTGCCGATGCTTGAGTTACATGACTGAATGTGCATCTGCTTTTTTGTTGGGACCTTTACGTCTTTAACAAATGAGGAGGCCTAATACTTGTAGGAAATCAATGGGTGAAAAGAGGGTGGAAAAATGAGAAAATTAGGCCTTAAATGAGGGATGTGTCAAAAGGGAAACTCCGAAAAAAGATAACGATCAAAATAAGCAAATCAAAAAAAAATGTGATCAAGGTTATCTTGGTGGCATAATTTAGTCCCACATATCATTTCTCTACCAGAAAACTGCAGCATTGCAGTAGTTATATAGGCTGTCCCGCGGTCTTACATCGCAGTTTACTGTTACATCTTCTCTACCTGCATCTATTGTGTTTGGAATGGCGGTATGGGTTCATTGGAAGTGGAGGAATGAGTTTGTGTTTTCCACGGAATCTCGTTCTTGCCCTATGGTTCTTGCGCATATCTTGCGGTATGCAAAAGAAGTGACGTTGGAATGTTCTTTACTCCCTGAAGATGATGCTACACGACAGAATGTTTGCTGGATTCCTCCGAGGCCAGGATGGATTAAGATCAATGTCGACGCGGCGGTGACAGGAGATGTACAAGAGGCTGCCACTGGTGGTGTTGC
>JAKUCV010004922.1:20209-35204 GCA_028386065.3 Turnera subulata
GAGGAGGAGAAGGAAGAGTTAATGGTTAAAGAAAATAACTTTTCTTTCCAGGGAGACAATGAAGGCGAACAGATAGAAGCTAAACAAGTGGAGGAGAAGAAAGATGTGATAATTGTTGAAAATAATTTGTTGTTTCTGGGAGACAAATTGACAGAAATTGAACAAGGAGAGGAGAGAAAGTTAGCAGAGATTGAAGGGAAGGAAGTTGAAGCAATTGATTTTATCTATGGTGAGAAAATTGATTTTATTGGTGTGGATCAATTTTTCTCAACCAAGGATGTGAACAATGTTTTTATAAGCAACTTTGTTAAGAGTGTTCTTAGAAGCAACAAAGAATGAGAGGCAATACAAAAATTCTTTGACAAGCAAAATGGAGTATGGAAGAGTCACTTCAAGAATGGCATACAACATGGGAAGGATGTGAAGCTGAAAGTTTGGTTTGACTCAAGGAAGATGTTACTGTTGGAAGCAACTTGTTAGCAGGATATAGTGTACCACAAATATCATAAAACCTAGTCCTTTTAGATTTAGGACTCCTACCACAACTCAATATTATATTAATTAAATATATTAACTTAGTTTAATATTATTCCCACATGCGCGCACCAATAAGGGTGATTGGGTTCATGGGTTTTGGCACAGAATCCCGGTGGGTTCAATCATTTTGGCTGAATTTCATGCTATCTTGGATGGTCTGGTATTGGCGGGTATGATTGGAGCTCATCAGGTGGTTGTGGAGTCTGATTGCTTAGAGGCTATACAGGTTCTATCTGGTCAGCGGACTAGTCGCTTGGAAGCACATCCTTTGCTCCTACAGATTCGTCATCTTTGTCGTCAGTTATCTGGAGCTCAATTTCAGTATTGCTCACGAGATATTAATCATGTTGCTGATGGTTTGGCGAAAGCAGCTTTATCTTTAAATCCGGATGATGCAGAGCTCCGTTTCCTACAAGTTCCACCACGCCATGTTCAGCGTAGTTTACACATTGATAGTTCTCACGCAGATCCTCGTGTAACTTAAGTTTCATATGGCACTCATTGTAACCAAAAAAAATATAGTATAGCACAGATGACAAAACTAAATTAACATACATATAGACGGCACATGACAAAATCCTAATCCTTTGCAATAGCATAATTTTTTAAAAAATTTTCTTTGGAAAAAAAATGAAAATATTTAATTAGAAAATGAAAACGTGAAAACTCCAGTCCTGTAGTTTTTTTTTTTTTAATAAGACCAAACAATAAAAATATTCAAAATATTTTTATCAAAGAAAATTCAAAAGAAAAGAAACCAATACATTAAACCACAAAATCAATCATCCTATTCCTAATGAACAACCACTACTAATAGAGAATTTATTCTCATAATGGAGAACATCTTCTTCTTAGGGTTCATAATTATAGATATTATCTTTTTATTATTAAATTGATCAGAGTATTGTATATTGTTTTTATCAGTGTATGATATATATTAAATTTAAATTATGTATAGAAAGAATGTAAAGAAAATTTGGGGCTTGCTTGGAATGTCTTAGATCCAAGCATCTACAGGCCCATGATTTATTCCCAACATGTTAAGGCAATTGCTTACTAATTTCGTTGCTCGTCGCCTTCACCTGTAAATCTTTTGCCTCCCCGTCTTCGTGCTTATAGTAATTCCACCAGTGACAATAGACACAAACCCAAATCCAAATCTACGTTTGTCATCTTAGATGATGCTGGGGCCACTTGAGGCTGGCTTCCGCTACCTCTCCAGAAAGGTGTTCAGACATTCATGCGCTGCACTGAGGTTCAAAAGAGTAGAGGGTTCGGTGGTGTGTGGGCTGGGAAGAGTGTATTTGCAAATGTCTAGTTTGGGTGTTCTGCAAAATGTAAGCTATTGGGTTGGGCTTTCTGGGTTGAGCTCTTGTGGAGCAAAATTAAAAACAACACAAGGCAGAGTAGGATATGAACACAGAAGCCGAAAGAAGCATCGAACCATTCCCCCCTTTGGGGGGGTTTTGTTGTTCACCAGTCGATGGGTGAGGATGTGCGTGCACAATATGACTGTACACATAGATAGTTAAACAAAGTGTGTTGTTTGTTCCTCTGACGTAATTGCAATTTCACTGTTGAGCGAAAAGCTGAAGCAGAATACTGAATGATCACAAAAAGCCGAGTACAGAGTCATTGAAAAGCGTCCGCTTGGGTTTATATTCTTCGCCAGCTGCTGATGGGTAGGATTAATATTATGATGATGCTAAACCCATCAAGATCCCTTCTTTCCTCGCTCTTCGCCTTCACCGGTAAGTCTTTCGCCTCCTCTCTTCGTGCTTACAGTAGTTCCACCAGTGGCTGTAGACACAAACCGAAATCCAAACCCACATATCTGAACCTAGATGATGCTCTGGCTTCCTTCCATTGGATGCTTCATAAGAATCCTTTGCCTTCTATTGTGCAATTCAATCAGTTGTTGTCTTCTCTTGTCCGAATGCGACATTATGAGACGGTGTTCTCATTGGCCAAACAAATGGAATTGCGAGGAATCTCTCACAATGTCTACACTCTCTCCATTTTGACTAATTGCTTCTGCCATTTAGCTCGAGTGGATTTGGGTTTCTCTGCTTTTGGCAAAATCATTAAACTGGGCTTGCAACCTGATGTCATTACGTTTAACACCTTGATCAATGGGCTTTGCAAGACGGATAAAATCGCACAGGCAGTCGAGTTGTTTGACGAAATGGTTGCCAATGGCTGCCAACCCAATGTAAACACTTATACTACTATAGTAGATGGTATGTGCAAGATTGGGAAAACCAATGTGGCTGTTGGTTTGCTGCGAAGAATGGAAGATGTAGGTTGCCATCCAAATGTAGTGACTTACAACACGGTGGTCGATAGCTTTTGCAAGGATTGGCGAGTTGCCGAGGCTTTGGATCTCTTCTCCAAAATGACAAACAAAGGGATTTCACCGGATGTTTTCACTTACACCTCCTTGATTCAAGGCCTTTGCGCTTCGGGACAGTGGAACCAAGCTTCTACTTTGCTCTCTGAAATGTTGGCTTTGAATATTGCCCCTACAGTGTTCTCCTTCAATATATTGGTTGATGCTCTTTGCCAAGACGGCTTGGCTCCAGAGGCTCATGCTTTGCTCAAAACAATGGCTCACTGGGGTATACGGCCTGACGTTATCACGTACAATTCACTGATGGATGGATATTGTTTACGGAAGGAAATGGGTAAAGCTAGAGAAGTGTTTAATGTGATGACGAAAAAAGGTTGCAGTCCAGATGTTTATAGTTACAACATGTTGATTAACGGATTCTGCAAGATAGCTAAGGTAGATGAGGCTAAACAGCTTTTTGATGAAATGTCTGATAAAGGTTTGGTTCCCGACATTGTTACTTGCAACACTCTTTTAAGTGGCTTCTCACAGGCAGGAAGACATGATGCGGCCGGACAGCTTTTCAAGGACATGAATGCAAATGGCCCAACTCCAGATATATTTACTTATGCCGCTATGCTAGATGGTTTATGCAAGCAGGGGTGCATAGATGAGGCATTAACACGTTTTCAAACTATGAAAAAGCATTCAGTGAAGCCTGACATAGTGATATATACTATCCTCATTGGCGGCATGTGCAATTCTGGAAAGATTAAACATGCACGGAAACTGTTTAACTCTCTGCCTCTGAAGGGCTTGCCGCCGAATGCCCGGACATGTAGTATAATGATCAATGGACTTTGCAAGGAAGGATTTGTCGATGAAGCATTTAAACTTTTTAGAAAACTGGAAAAGGATGGTTACTCACTGGATAGTTGCTGCTACAACGTGATGATACATGGATTGCTTCGGGAGAAGGATATGTCAAGGGCCGTTCAACTCATCAATGAAATGGTAGATCGTGGATTCTCAGCAGATGCCACTACGACCGAGCTGGTAGTACATTTTTCCTCTAGTGATGACAATCTGCTGTTGAAAAAACTACTTGGTTCTGCTGAAAATGATAGAGATTTAGGAGGTGACATAATTTAGTGAATGAATTAGCATCAAACTGGATCTTCGTAGTCTTTTTATGTACTTGCTAACATTGTTCTCATTAATCTTTAAACTGTTAGCTTTCCTTCATTCTTGCATATGCCACAGCATGAAGGATCTTTGTTATCCCATATTTTACACAATTGTGATATCAATTATTAACACCGTGTTTGAGTATATTTTCTTCTTGCATATCTCCTCGCAAATATGACTTTCGTTTTCCTTAGAAATGAAAATGGCCCAGAGTCTGAAAATTAGCTGGCGTCGAATTTAGTTACTAAGGAATTTTGGATGGTAGTTATGCTTTTCTGACCAAAGTTTTGTGATGCCTAACTCTTCATTTAGATGCATATTGTGTCGTAGATTTTGTTTGATGCTATACAAATTCTTTAGAACTGCAATCCACGAGGACTTTTAGTTGTTGTTCTCTCTGGTCATGTCCTTCTCACTGCTGACTCTTCCCCTTGCAAATTAGTTTTTGGCTTAATAGGTGTTTTCCCCCCTCAATTTGGCAGTCATTTTGATTCTAGCCCATCAGTTTTTAAAGTTTCTATTTTGCCCCTTCAGTTTGGTTTTGACCGAAATTTTTATTCCACCCCACATATTGACCGGATATTTGTTTGATGTGTCAGTTTTAAAACACGCGTCAAATTTTTATTTGCAGTTGAGCCAATCTAACAGCTAGCTTCCCTAACCCACACTAATTAATCCAACCGAGCCTAAAAAAAAGCCCTAATCAACTCCTCCTTAATTTTTTTTTTTAAAAAAATTCAACAAAATAATCAGATCTCTCAAACCCAGGTCTCCTCAATATCTCTCAACAAGATAACAAATAAGCTTTTTTCTTGTGCCATTGACATCGCAAGCTAAGGACACCTTGTTTCTACTTTTTTGCTAATTTATATCAACTTTGCAAAACTAAATTTCGCATTCCATGAAATTCTATTCCGATACTAGCAAGCTTTTTTTACTTAATTTTTTTAATCTTGGAATGTGAACATGAAAAAACTACCTTCAGGTATATGTTTTTGCGAAAATCCAACAAGAGATGATGAAATTGAATTCGTCAAGGGGGAAATGAAAAATAGAAAAACAAAGGAAAACATCCTAACTAAAGTACAAGTACAAACTCACCCAACCTTACTTGTACCGCAAAAGTGCAGTTCCATGGTAAATAATGCACACTGGCAGAAACAATAAGACAATTCCTTTTTTATGAAGCTTCGACATATTTCTTTTCAATTGGATGAAACAATCTACAATCACAAACTTAAGATCTACTAGAACCCAAACTGACCCTGAAAAATACATCACAACATGGCATTACACGAGTACAACATGATTTAGTTTGTTGACCAGTAGTAGAACATCATAAAGGGGTTGGCGAAATGGACGAAACAAATTGCAGCAATAGCCGGCAAACAGATCCGGATGGCCTGAGGAGATGTACGTAGCAAGCGAGGGAGAAAATGGGAGCGAACTATGGACGTTATGAGGTGGAGGAGATGCAGGCAATGACCGGGATAAAGATAGAAGGGCCGACGACTGAAGGGGAGACGAGGCAAGATGACGCCATCTCTGAGAGAGCTTGAGAGGGATCGAATTATCTAGTTGAGTTTTTCTTTTTCCTTTTTTTATCTGGCTACAAGAGAGATAAGATCAAAAAAGATTATGAGAGAGGTCGGGTCGGTCTTTTTGGGGTGATGGGCTGGGTGTCTGAGTTTGGGTCGATAACGGGAGCAATTTTTTTAATTAGCTTATGGACGAATGAAAAATTGCTATATGTTCTAAAATTGACACATCATCAAATTACCGGTCAATGTATGGGGCGTGGTTTAAAATACCGGTCAAAACCAAATTGAAGGTGCAAAATCAAATTTTTATAATTGGGGGTTAAAATCAAAGTGTCTGCCAAATTGAAGAGGGAAGGAGCCTATTAAGCCTTAGTTTTTCAAACATTGTTTTCCCACTCCGACAGTAATGCTGCAAATCACTATTCATAGGGAAAAAATTAAAAATGACAATATAGTAGTAGTAAAAGATAATGAGTTCCCCAAATTCTTTTATTCCTTCCAACATAGTAGTAGCAAAAGATACTCTTCTAAGTTTTTTTCATCAAAAATTCTTATTGCTGGTTAGCAACATGATTCCTGAAGTTGTTTAATGGGCTCTATATATTTTTAAAATCTTTTCGTATCATATATTTTAGGCATAATACATAATTTTATATACCAATTTGTATGTTTTAGTCAATTTTATACACGAATTTGTCATTGGGTCAATTTATTGTATGAGTTTTCATAAATGGGTCAATTTAATGTATGAACAATTGGGTCAATTTAATACATCATTTTCAAATTTAGGTCAATTTTGATGTAATGGTCAAAATTGGACGGGATAACTATCTCCCAAATCCTAAACCTTTGGGTTTTCCGCAACTAAGTCCAGTATCTTTAAATCCCACCTGAGTCATAATTCTTTATTAGTTATAACAAACAAGTGCTAAACTTAATTTTCATCAAGTCCTTCCGTAAAATCTATCTTTTTTATGGGGATTAGTTACATTTTAAAACCTCAAACTTTAGATTTAAAGCAAAAAAAACTCCCTAAATAAAAAAATAGAAGTAGAAATACCATAATTTTTTTAAAGAAATAGTAAAGTTAAAAATTTTAAATTTTAAAATTTAAAATCACAAAAATGCTAAAATCTCTAAATAAAATATAAAATCTTAAAATCCTAAACTCTAAAATGCTAAATTCTAATTAATCTTAAAAATTTAAACGATAAGCCCTAAAAACTTAAAATCTAAAACCCTAAATCCTTAAAACTGTAAATCTTAAACCCTAAAATCTTAAGCTTTAAATCCTAAACTGTAAACCTCAAACATTAAAATCTTAAATCCTAAAACTGAAGCCCTAAAATCCTAAACTCTAAATCTTAAACTATAAAGCCTAAAACCCAAACCCTAAAGCCTTACATTTTAAACCCATTACACTAAATTCTAAATCCTAAATCTTGAACTCTAAAAACTAAAAATCCTAAACCTTAAAACTCTAAACATTAAAACCACAAAATACTAAACCTTAAATCCTAAAAACCAAAAAACCTCAAACCTTAAGTCCTAAATCCCTACACCCTAAACCCTAAATCCAAAATCTCAAAATTTTAAAACTGACTAAAAGGGATGAACGGAGGGATAAAAAGAGGCCAAAAGGGATGAACGGAGGGATGAAAAGAAATCAAAATCCTATACGAGGATGAATTCCAACTTTAAGGTCTTATACAGAGACAAAAAAAATGGTTTAACTCGAATTTTATTATTTTTCAGTTTTGGTTTTATTTGTCTCAATTTCAGTTTTGTTTATTTATGAGAGAGTAGGGGTGACGTTTAGTTTCATTGTTAGGGAAGAAGAAAGAAGGTAAGGAAAGGAAGGAGTTCTTACTTTTTTTCTTTTTTCTCTTATAAATAATTGATAAAAAATATATTTAGTCAGGATATGATTCAGAATTTAAAGTTAAAACACATATGTCACCACTCACTACACCTTAAAAATTTCAGGGTTGATGTATTTAGTGGCATATAGCATTATTGTTAATATAAACCCAAGTGTCTTCCTTGAATTCAACCTCCTCTTGGGGGTGTTGCTTAAGTAAGATGCAAGTTTCTTTTAAGAGAGGCGACACTACTTCTCGCTGTAACATTTGTGCCTCTACTTTAACATGCCGAAGAATAGTAAGAGGGGGCCGCCATATAGCACTGGAAATGGGGTCATCTGTTCTACCCATGGGAGCATAGCCATTCAACTAGAGGGTGATTTTATAGCAAAGCATCTCAAATACATCTCCAGCCATTTGTTAAGTTCCTTAGTTTGGCCATCTGTCTGGGATGATAAGTTTGGCAAAAAAACCGTGTGTGTATGATAGAAGTGGAATATAATGGAGGCGAATAATGCCAATCACAAATGCTTTAGCTACATCTTCACTAGTGAAGTTGCCTTTTAAGCCAGTGAAGTGGGCTTACTTGGATAGTCGATCAATTACCACCATAATAACTGTTATGCTCTCCGTAGGAGGCAAACCTGTTATAAAATTCGAGCTTTCAAAGACCAGGTCCGGAATAGATAATGGTTGCAAGAGGTCAGCAGGATTGAGGAGAATTTGTAACGACCCGCGTAAAATTTTCGTGATTTTTACCAAACTGTTTTGACTTTTACGGTGGTTAATAAAATTTTATCGCGGTTAATTAAAAATTTTACCAAACCGAGTCAAGTTTCAATATTTTCACTATTATTTTTACAACTCTCAAAATAATCATTATTGTTAATACTGTTACCATTATTATTAGTTTCCTAATCAACATTTATAACAATACTTTTATTACTATTTTAGCCGGGAAATTCTTGTTGCAATAATTTACTAATTATAATTTAAAATGAAATTTAAACGTCGTAATTCGATGAACTCTATCGGACCGAGTTTTACCGAGGGTTTTTCCGAGAATAACCGAGCTTTGTTTCGATCACCGAGGATACGTGACGCTCGGGAGTATCTTTTTAACTAACCGAGCCTCGGAATTTAATTCCGAGGGTTACTCTGGATTTCCGAGCCTCGGTTTTCAGTTCCGAGACTTGGACGACACTCAGGGGTATTAATCGGATTTTTCGAGCTTAAGTTGTATTTTCGGGCTCGGGACGAAAATCCGGACCGGCCAACCGTGGCTTGCCACGTGGCCACTCTTCATTTCTTTTCTTCTCTTCTTTTCTTCTTTCTTTTCTTTCTTTTCTTTCTTTTCTCCTCTCCACCCGTGACTAACCGGCCCTCCCCATTTTCTTCTCTTTTCTCCCTTGTCTTCTTCCTCCATTCTCTTTATTTTCTTTTCCTCCCCACCCGATTCCACATACTCTCTTGCCTTTTTCCTCTCGCTTTCCTTTTCCTCTCTGCCCTTGCTTTCTCTGCCATCACCCACCTCCTCTTTCTTTCTCCCCTTCTCTTCGCCACCAGCCCTCCCTGCCGCGCCGTCGCCTCTCCCTCAACCCACCATCGCCACCTCAAACCACTGGACCACCTTCCTCCTCCTCTCCTCAGTTTTTTCCTTCCTCTGCCGCGACCCCCAACGAGGCCAGGGAAGCGCCGCCGCCTTCCTCCTCTGCTGCTGCAGCAACCGGAAGACGCCCCCACCAGAGGACTGAGTTGGAGTCACCACCGTTCCCAGGTCCGATCTCTTCTCCCCCTCTGCAGCCGATGCCGACGCCATGACCAGCGTTCTCTCTCCACGTCGTGGCAACACGATCCGCCACCGCTGCCTTTCTCTTCTCCCCTGTGCTTCTGTCTCCGTCGTTGACAAGGAACAGAGAGCGAAAGATGACCGGGCATGGGAGCTTCGATTCTCCTACGCCTTCTGTCGCGTTGCCTCCAGCAGCTGCCGCCGTTGAAGCCATTGCTCATCTCCACTTTGGCTGCTGCCCATCTCCGATCTACCGAGTACCATCGCCATCGCATGACTATGAGTAAGACTCGACACCGACTCCCACCCCTCTTCTTCTCTGTGCTTTGATTTTCAAACTCGATAAGTGGACTAATGGGTGTTTGTTTGTGGGTCTGTGTTTGGGGTGTTGTTTGATTCGATTTGGTGGTTGGTGTTGCTGTTATGGCTTGGGGTGGTGTTCTTTGGACTCTGGATATGGTGATTTGTAGTTTCCGGGCACAAGAGGGCTGTCGTTGGGATTATTAATGGTACTGGTGGTTGGATTGTTATTCTGGTAGCATGGAATTGGTGTTTTGGAAGAGTGATGAACTGTAGCAGAGACGTTGGTTGTGTTGAGGGCTGCGTGAACAGTACCGGCCGGAATTCGGCGAGGTTCCGACAGCCTCGGGAATTTTCCGGCGAGCTCGGAAATGATCCTGTGGGTAAAACCCGAGCCTCGGACTATTCGTGCATCTTTATCGGACTTGAACGATATTAACGAACCCGAACAATATTAATGGACTCGGACCTTAAACGAATAATTAACTTAATTAATAATAATCAATGATTCTATTTTATGCAATTTAATTTATGCATTATTTATTTTAATTATGCTTCTATGTTTAATTCAATTTTATGCACTTGTTTATTATATGCTTTTATTTAATTTTCCGATTGGGCTATTAAGAAGGCCCATAGCATTTTAATTTCCGGTTTAATTCTATTTACGTTTATCTGGGCTCGCAAAGGCCCATTGAATTTAATTTTCGGTTTTATTGGGCTAATTATAATAAAAGGCCCATATTATCTTAATTTAATTAAGTCTTTTATTTAATTAATTCGAACNATAGCATTTTAATTTCCGGTTTAATTCTATTTACGTTTATCTGGGCTCGCAAAGGCCCATTGAATTTAATTTTCGGTTTTATTGGGCTAATTATAATAAAAGGCCCATATTATCTTAATTTAATTAAGTCTTTTATTTAATTAATTCGAACTTGTTTTTATTATTTTCTCCGATGGACTAAACGCAAGTGAAGGTCCCCGGGCTTAATTTCTCAATTATGTTATTATGTATCTAATACGTTTAACTACCGTT
Source organism: Turnera subulata (assembly GCA_028386065.3). Classification (NCBI taxonomy): domain Eukaryota; kingdom Viridiplantae; phylum Streptophyta; class Magnoliopsida; order Malpighiales; family Passifloraceae; genus Turnera; species Turnera subulata. The sequence goes on from JAKUCV010004922.1 coordinate 30,795, forward strand.
CCTCTGGGCTAAATGATAATAGGCCCATACCTTATTTATTTATCAATTTCAATCTTATATAAATATTACTAAAACCTACATTTTCATCGGCTAAATAATAAAAGATCGTAGTTATATTCTTGGCTATATATATACGAGTTTATTTTGGACCAAAATAATAGTTTAATAATAATTATTTCTACCGATTTTATTTTCACATATAACCCGTGCAAAATTTATTTTGAGGCTAATTATATTTTATTTTATTAACGGTAATATTATTTAGAAATATCAATTCATTAACAGATATAATATTTTCATCCAATGATTTAGTTATATATTAAATCTAACTATTTAGTATGTACAAGTTTTGAATTGTTATATTACTAAATAACCGTTGTATTTTATAACGAGCTATGGTATCATTATTATTTTTATTCTATCTATAATTCTCGGTTATATATGTATATATACTACAACAATTTTATATACCATATATAGTATATATTAAATTCTTTCCGACGGTAATATTTCCTATTAGATGGTTTGTTATCAAATATAATATTCAAATATCATTTTCGTGTATTTATCGTTTTCACTATTTTATAATCATTGGCTACTAAACAAATACGTATTTATTACTATTTTAATCGAGTATAAGTACTTTATGGAATATTATATACTTAGTAATATGATTTCTTATATACAATTTAAACAACGTATTTATATGTATGTATTTTCTTATCATAAGCGACCTAAGGGCCGGGATATCGGCTTGGATGCTCGGTTTCGATTTTTGATTTAGATCAAATATACTTGATATAACCGCTGAATTTAATTAATCGCCACCAAGTTGGTTGAACTGTTTGGTAATAAGATAATTGTGGAGATAATAAAATGAACAGAAAAGCCGTCTAATAAATGTTAAACCGGTATCATGCATAATCATCTTGTTGGTGCATTATAAGTGATTGTGTTGCCATATATGTATATAGGGACATTGAGGTTTGATCGGATAGCAGTTTCAGAGACACATCAGGTGAGGATGGATAACCCTTGATATGTGCCCGTAATGCTGTGTGTGTATTTTTGTTGCTTAATTGAACTGCTGGAATGATTATTGACTGTTACTTGATTGCTGTGGAATTATGGATGCTGTTGTTGGATTGTGTTAGACTTGGGTATAATGTAACGACCCGGGTAAAATTTTCGTGATTTTTACCAAGCTATTTTTACTTTTACGGTGGTTAATAAAATTTTATCGCGGTTAATTAAAATTTTACCAAACCGAGTCAAGTTTCAATATTTTCACTATCATTTTACAACTCTCAAAATTATCGTTATTGTTAATACTGTTACCATTATTATTAATTTCCTAATCAACATTTATAACAATACTTTTATTACTATTTTAGCCGGGAAATTCTTGTTGCAATAATTTACTAATTATAATTTAAAATGAAGTTTAAACGCCGTAATTCGAGGACTCTATCGGACCGAGTTTTACCGAGGGTTTTCCGGGAATAACCGAGCTTCGTTTCGGTCACTGAGGATACGCGACGTTCTGGAGTTTCTTTCGATAACCGAGCCTCGGAATTATTTTCCAAGGGTTACTCGGGACTTTCGAGCCTCCTCCAAGGCTTACCGAGCCTCGGTTTTCAATTCCGAGACTTGGACGATGCTCAGGGGTATTAATCGGATTTTTCGAGCTCAAGTTGTATTTTTGGACTCGGGACGGAAAATCGAAAAGACGGGAGTACCCCTTGCGATTCCGTTTTCCGACACGGAAATCCGAGCCGGCCAATCATGGCTTGCCATGTGGCCACTCTTCTTTTCTCCTCTCTTTTCTCTCTTTCCCTCTTTCCCGGTTTTTTTTTTCCGCTGCCCTACCCCACTTCTTTCTTTTTTCTTTCTTTTTCTTTTCCCCACCTGTCTTCTTCCTTCCCTTTTCTTTTATTTTTTCTTCTTCTTTCCTCGATTTTTCCACGAGCCGGCCCCCCTACTCTCCTTTCATTCCATCTTTTCTGCTTGTCCTCTCCTCCTCTCCCTACCTATTTCTTTGCTGGACTCCTTCCCCTCTCTCTCGCCATCACCATCCAATCTCCTCCTTCCTTTTCCTTCTTCCCCAAAACCACCATCCACCAACCGACTGCCACCCGACCAAGCTCCCTCATTCCTTCCTCTCCTTCCTCCCTTCCTCTCCCTCACATCTCCCTCTCACCACCGAACCCAACCCCCACCGCGTGCACCGCCATCGAACCACCACGCGTAGGCCACCATCACCGCCTCATCGCCACCGCGCCACCTTCTCTCCCCTCCTCAAGTCCGTCGCCTTCTCTCCTCCCTCTTGCAGCTGTCGACCTCTCTCCCCTCCCCCTCTGCAATTTGCGATGCCGCCGCGACTGTCGATCCGCCGCCGCTATGCTCTAGCCTCGCTGCCGCCTCAACCCACCTCTCCTTCTTTCCTTCTCCTCGCTCTAGCTTCTCGGGTTGTCGCAGCCAACAGTAGCAGCGATTGACATCATCAATAATGGGTAATCCGCCGCACTCAAACCTCCTTCCTGTTCAATAAAACGAGACTGTGTTGGGTTCCTTTGTGTGTGAATAATTTCTAATCGGGTGGTGTGTTCTGTGTTGTGGCTCGTGCTGTTAATTGGGTTGTGATGTCTGTTGGTGTTGCTCTGGGCTTGGGTATTGGCGTTTTGGACAGTGGGTATGGTGGTGATGTTCGGGTTTGTGGAGGTGTTGGCTGAAGATGGGGGATGGACGATTGGTGGGGTTTCTATTGTGTTGATGACGGCGAGCTTCAAAGGGCAGTGGAGTTGCTGCTCTGGGGACATTTGTGTTGATGATGGACCACGGACTGGAATTTTTGGGGATGTTTTGCTGCTGTGAACAGTGTCTTGGCCGGAATCCGGCGAGTTTCCGACAGCCTCGGGAATTTTCCGGCGAGCTCGGAAATGAACCTTTGGGTAAAACCCGAGCCTTGGACCCTTATGCATCATAAATCGAACCCGAACAATACTAAACAGACTCGAGACGATTAAATTAAACGGTTAATTAAGTTAATTAATAATAACAACCTAAGATTTTATTACTTAATTTATGCTTAATCTATTTAATTCTGCTTTTACTTAATTTTTGCTTTTGTTTATTTCATTTACGTTTTTATTTATTTGTTTTATGTTTAATTTTCATATTGGGCTATTAAAAAAGGCCCATAACATTTTAATTTTCGGTTCTAAATTTTATTTGCGTTTACCTGGGCTCGTAAAGGCCCATTGAATTTAATTTTCGGTTTTATTGGGCTAATTATAATAAAAGGCCCATATCATCTTAATTTAATTTAGTCTTTTATTTAATTAATTTGAACTTGTTTTTATTATTTTCTCTGATGGACTAAACGCAAGTGAAGGTCCCCTCGGCTTAGTTTCTCAATTATATTATTACGCAATTAATACGTTTAATTACGGTTTCCCCTGGGCTAAATTGATAATAGGCCCATACCTTATTTTATTTATAAATTTTATTCTTACGTATATATACTATCGATATTTTCGCTGGCTAAATAACATTATGCCATAATTTTATTATGGGTTACAATTATATATCTTTATACATATGTATAAATTAGGAGCTAATGATTTAGTATACGGATTATAAACAATATCGTTTTCAAATTTAACTACGTATTTATAAGCCTTTTATATACAACCCGTATAAAATTTATTTTATGACCAAACTATGTCTTATTAAGTTACCGTAAATATCATGTGGGTATGATAGCGATAATATTATTTGATTATTTATTGAAGACAATATTTTATTAAAGGTTATAATATTTTGATCACTAATTCTGTTACCGCTTACACTCTATTTAAAATTATCGGATATATATATATATATAATTGCAAATGTTTACTTATACCGTATTCCGACTATAATGATTTCCTACCGATGACAATATTTTCTATTTAACGGTTTTTCTATCGGGTATGTTATTTATAAATATTATTTATTTCATAGATTACGAAGTATTTTACGGGCCGTAAATTGTTCTACTTACAAATATAATTTCCTCCATATAATTTATACAACGTATTTATGAGCATGTATTTCCTTATCTTAAGCGACCTAAGGGCTGGGATATCGGCTTGGGCGCTCGGTTTCGGTCTTTGATTTAAATTAAGTATACTTGATATAACCGCTGGATTTAATTAACTACCACCAAGTCGGATGAACTGTTTAGTAATAAGATAACTATGGAGATAATAAAATGAACAGATAAGCCGTCTAAATACAATTAAACCGGTATCATGCATAATCATCTTGTTGGTGTATTATAAGTGATTGTGTTGCCATATATGTACATAGGGACATTGAGGTTTGACCGGATAGCAGTTTCAGAGACACATCAGGTGAGGATGGATA
>JAKUCV010004922.1:68478-138135 GCA_028386065.3 Turnera subulata
AAGAAACATCGATGTTTCAAATGGGAACATCGATGTTATGCCTAATTTTAAAAACAACGGTCACTAGAACATCGATGTTTGGGATGCCAACATCGATGTTATTTGCCTACTGCCTATTTTGAAGATTTGTGCAAAGGCAGGAACATCGATGTTTAAATTCACAACATCGATGTTCATGGCTCGAAAAACATTTTTATGATTGGAAGTATGTTATGTTATGCATGAGCAAAATTTATCTTATTTTGAGCCAATGTCCTAGAAGAGTTGAGTGTTATACCTTGTACAATTTATGGATCTAACTCTTCTTTCTTGACTCTTCAATCTTGTGCTCATCCATTTTGATCCTTTGCTCTTGAATGGTTTCTTGTGCTTGAGGATTGGTTTGACTTCATTTCTTTTTGCTTCTTCTTTGTCATGATCTTGAAATGGTTTGTCAATTATCAAAACCTGCAATGAACCATGAGTTCTAACAAGAGAAAGAGAGGAAAAAAAAAAAGAGAGAAAAAGAAAAGAAAAGAGAGAAAAAAAGAAAAAGAGAGGAAAAAAAAAGAAAAAAAAACAACAACACACAGAATAAACGGGAAAAAAAAGAGAAGAGGGAAAAAAAAATAATAAAACAGCAAATGAAAAAAAAAGAAGGAAGAAAAAAAAAGAAAATCGGAAAATAGCTTGAACAGTGCGCCACCTCCCCCCCACTGACATTGTGCACGCCGACGGGTTCTGGGCCGCCTCTCGCCGCACCGCCGCCACCATCGAGTTCGCCGAGCCGACGCGACCTCAGCCCTGTCACCCCCGAGTCGTTCCGATCACCGAGGCGCCGTGACGCGCCGTCGACCCGCGGCGAAACCCGGCGGATCTGTTCTTCCGCGCCGCTGCTCAGCTCCCTGCCGTCGCCGCGCCGTCGTTCCACCACCCATGAAGTCGCCTTCACCCGCCGCGGCTGCAGCTGAGCTCGCCCTTCCTTCCCGCGCTCGCCGTCGCCGTCGCAGCCGCTCAACCCGCGAGGTGAGCTGATCCGGGTCAAGTTTGACCCGTCTCCATATGGGTCGCCTACTCTGGGTTGTGTTGTTCGCGTGGGCTGGGCTGTGGGCAGGTGCTGGGCCGGACCTTGGCGGGCCTGCTGCCTTGGTCTGGGCTTGGTCCTGTTCAGCCCAGTCCGATTTATTTTTTTTTAATTTAACAAAACAATATATATATATATTTTCTGGTATATAATTTTGGAAAAAATTATATGTTTACTTTTAGAAACTTATGGTCAATTTAATTTTGGTATTTTGAGGATAATATAAATATATATACATGGGTAAATAATTAAGTTATGTTTTGGAGAAAAACTAATATTGTTTGAAAAATATATATATGTGTCATGAAATAATTTTTGGAAATTTATATATATATTATTTTCTCTAGAAAAGTATATAAATAGCATATGATTAACTTTATATATATTTTTTTGATAAGGATTATATTTTCTGAAATAAGTGATATATATATATATAATTAAGTTGCTAGAAAAATATCTTTGATTAATATTTTGGAAACTATATATATGTTATAATCTCTAGAAAACTACGATAATTAATATCTTGGAAAGAATAATTATTTAATGTAATATTTTGAAAAGAATTTTAATTAAAGTATGGTACCGAAATTATATTCGGAAATACGTACGGTAAAATATTTTTGGTAAAAATGATAATAAAGGATAAGAACCGGGATGGGTAATTTCGCAGTATTGGCATCATAGTATACCGACTATGTGCATTTATGTATATATGTTGTTTTGTTGGATAGGTTTGGATATCGGGCAGTTTCCCGAGGAGCCGGCGTCGGACCGGTCATTGTTTTCGGAGTTGAGTAATCGGCCAAAGTGAGAATGGATTTCCTTCAATATGTGCCTGTATTACTCGGTTATTGTGTTTGTTGATTATTGCATTGTTGGTTGCTACATTTGTGTTGTGTTTCGGGATGTTTATCCCACTGTCTTGATTGTGGTCGGGATGTTTATCCCATGTTGGCTTTTGGGATGTTTTTTCCCGTGTTGATTTTCTGTGTCTTTTGGAATAAGTATAATGAATTAATAATAAATTGCGACAAGGATGTCGATCCTTGGTATTTTGGATGGGATGTCTATCCCGGTATCTTGGTTAGGGATGTTGATCCCTGTGATTTGATTTTACTGACTGTATTATAATTGTCGCGTGGTAAGTAGTGGTACGACCGGATGGTTTGAGACTGTTTTGTGGTGGCCATGATCTGGGTTACTTGTGATGGGCATGTTGATGCCGGTTTGATTGGGATGTTGATCCCTGAGTTTAATATTGGGATGTTGATCCTGGGTTCTTTTTTATCTAGCACCAGGAACAGGTTGATAACCTGGTACGACCCTAGCTTATCCGTGACGGGGCCCGGAAAAGATAAAATTGGATAATTGGATTTTATTTGTGTCTTTTCGGTCTTGGACCGGTTTTGGGTCTTTTCCCTGTTTTTGACTTGAGTAATTTCAGTGTTCATATTGATTGTCTTTCCTTCGTCGGTGAGCACTTCGGACTCACCCCTCACCTACGGGCTTTCATCCCGTAGGATGAGTTATTTTTGGTACAGGATTGGTGCATTCCAGACAGGCTGCAGTGTTATCCCTTGGACAGGGCTTGGATCCATAGTTTGCATCTATGTTGCATACAGTGTTTATGTGAGTTATTAAGTCTTCCGCTGTGCAATGTTTTACTATTGTTGGGCCATTGGGCCAGTTGAGTTATTATTATTGTTTTTACTTTGGGCTGTTAAGCCCAGATATCTGTTGTACACACTGTATGCTGGGCTTGGTTTTTGGTTGGGTTGTCACAGTTCTGGCACGTGTTTACTGTGTACGGTAAATACGGGTCGGGGCATCTCACCATCATCATCCTATCTCCTCCTTCCTTTTCCTTCTTCCCCAAAACCACCATCCACCAACCGACCGCCACCCGACCAAGCTCCCTCCTTCCTTCCTCTCCTTCCTCCCTTCCTCTCCCTCACATCTCCCTCTCACCACCGAACCCAACCCCCACCGCGTGCACCGCCATCGAACCACGACGCGTAGGCCACCATCACCGCCTCATCGCCACCGCGCCACCTTCTCTCCCCTCCTCAAGTCCGCCGCCGTCTCTCCTCCCTCTGCTGCCGCCCAGAGCCATCGCTACCAGAGGCGTCTCTTGCAGCCGTCGACCTCTCTCCCCTCCCCCTCTGCAATTTGCGATGCCGCCGCGACTGTCGATCCGCCGCCGCTTTGCTCTAGCCTCGCCGCCGCCTCAACCCACCTCTCCTTCTTTCCTTCTCCTCGCTCTAGCTTCTCTGGTTGTCGCAGCCAACAGTAGCAGCGATTGACATCATCAATACTGGGTAATCCGCCGCACTCAAACCTCCTTCCTGTTCAATAAAACGAGACTGTGTTGGGTTCCTTTGTGTGTGAATAATTTCTAATCGGGTGGTGTGTTCTGTGTTGTGGCTCGTGCTGTTGATTGGGTTGTGATGTCTGTTGGTGTTGCTCTGGGCTTGGGTATTGGCGTTTTGGACGGTGGGTATGGTGGTGATGTTCGGGTTTGTGGAGGTGTTGGCTGAAGATGGGGGATGGACGATTGGTGGGGTTTCTATTGTGTTGATGACAGCGAGCTTCAAAGGGCAGTGGAGTTGCTGCTCTCGGGACATTTGTGTTGATGATGGACCACGGACTGGAATTTTTGGGGATGTTTTGCTGTTGTGAACAGTGTCTTGGCCGGAATCCGGCTAGTTTTCGGCAGCCTCAGGAATTTTCCGGCGAGCTCGGAAATGAACCTTTGGGTAAAACCCGAGCCTTGGGCCCTTATGCATCATAAATCGAACCCGAACGATACTAAACAGACTCGAGACGATTAAATTAAACGGTTAATTAAGTTAATTAATAATAACAACCTAAGATTTTATTACTTAATTTATGCTTAATTTATTTAATTCTGCTTTTACTTAATTTTTGCTTTTGTTTATTTCATTTATGTTTTTACTTATTTGTTTTATGTTTAATTTTCATATTGGGCTATTAAAAAAGGCCCATAGCATTTTAATTTTCGGTTCTAAATTTTATTTGCGTTTACCTGGGCTCGTAAAGGCCCATTGAATTTAATTTTCAGTTTTATTGGGCTAACTATAATAAAAGACCCATATCATCTTAATTTAATTAAGTCTTTTATTTAATTAATTTGAACTTGTTTTTATTATTTTCTCCGATGGACTAAATGCAAGTGAAGGTCCCCTGGGCTTAGTTTCTCAATTATATTATTACGCAATTAATACGTTTAATTACGGTTTCCCCTGGGCTAAAATGATAATAGGCCCATACCTTATTTTATTTATAAATTTTATTCTTACGTATATATACTATCGATATTTTCGCTGGCTAAATAACATTATGCCATAATTTTATTATGGGTTACAATTATATATCTTTATACATATGTATAAATAAGGAGCTAATGATTTAGTATACGGATTATAAACAATATCGTTTTCAAATTTAACTACGTATTTATAAGTCTTTTATATATAACCCGTATAAAATTTATTTTATGACCAAACTATGTCTTATTAAGTTACCGTAAATATCATGTGGGTATGATAGCGATAATATTATTTGGTTATTTATTGAAGACAATATTTTATTAAAGGTTATAATATTTTGATCACTAATTCTGTTACCGCTTACACTCTATTTAAAATTATCGGATATATATATATATAATTGCAAATGTTTACTTATACCGTATTCCGACTATAATGATTTCCTACCGATGACAATATTTTCTATTTAACGGTTTTACTATCGGGTATGTTATTTATAAATATTATTTATTTCATAGATTACGAAGTATTTTACGGGCCGTAAATTGTTCTACTTACAAATATAATTTCCTCCATATAATTTATACAACGTATTTATGAGCATGTATTTCCTTATCTTAAGCGACCTAAGGGCCGGGATATCGGCTTGGGCGCTCGGTTTCGGTCTTTGATTTAAATTAAGTATACTTGATATAACCGCTGGATTTAATTAACTACCACCAAGTCGGATGAACTGTTTAGTAATAAGATAACTATGGAGATAATAAAATGAACAGATAAGCCGTCTAAATACAATTAAACCGGTATCATGCATAATCATCTTGTTGGTGTATTATAAGTGATTGTGTTGCCATATATGTACATAGGGACATTGAGGTTTGACCGGATAGCAGTTTCAGAGACACATCAGGTGAGGATGGATAACCCTTGATATGTGCTCGTAATGCTGTGTGTGTATTTTTGTTGTTTGATTGAACTGCTGATATGTTTATTGTCTGATACTTGATTGTTGTGGAATTGTTGATGCTGTGGTTGGATTGTGTTAGACTTGTGTATATTGAGTTGGGTATAATGTTGAACTGATAATTTTGTACAGTTAGTGATATGAGATTGTTGGCTGGATGAGCCTGTGGATTAATCTGAGATAATAAAAAGTGAATTAATTGATGATAGAGTAATGGAATTGGAATTGAATTTGAGATGAAGATATAATTGTCATGTGGAAGTGGTACGACTAGATGGTTAGAAACTAGTTCTGTGGTGTCAGGGCCGGTTTGGTTGGTTGATGGGGATGTTGATCCTGGATGATGTTGTTATTGGGATGTTGATCCCGGATTTGTGATATTGAGATGTTGATCCCGGATTTGTTGATATTGGGATGTTGATCCCAGATTTTTGGTATTGGGATGTTGATCCCGGATTGTGATTTGGCCTGGCAACCAGAATTAGTTAATAACCAGGTACGACCCTAGCTTGTCCAGTGACGGGGCCCGGAAGATAAAATTGGTAATAATAATAAATATTCTTTTGGTCTTGGCTCAGTCATATTTTGGTGGAGTCTTTGTGTTGTATTTGTCTGTGTTTACTTCGAAAGTATTATGGTTGATTATATATCTCTGTTTATCCTTCGTCAGTGAGCACTTCGGACTCACCCCTCGCCTGAGGGGTTTCATCCCGTAGGATGAGTTGTTTGTAGTGAAGGAACGTACAGGGCAAGCTGCTGTGTATCCTCGGGCAGGACTCGGATCCATTAGTTGCATCGGGCTTTGCATATGTTGACATTAAATTAAAAATTGCTTCCGCTGTGCTATATTTTGGGTCCCCGAGATCGGGTGACGTGTATTTGATGTTGGGCCGTTGGGCCGTTATTTCTGATATTTACATTGTTGTGCCACGTGTCGGCATTGTTGTTCGGTAAATATTGTTTAGTGGGTAAATTTAGGTCGGGGTGTTTCATATAATGTGTTGAAAATAATGTTGAGCTGTTAATTTTGAATAATTTGTGTCATGAGATTGAGATAAGAGATTGAGTTTGTGGATTAATCTGAGATAATAGAAGATTGGATAATTGATGAAAGAGTAATGGATTTGGACTGGAATTTGAGATGATGATATAATTGTCACGTGGAAAGTAGTGGTACGACTAGATGGTTAGAGACTAGCTCTGTGGTGTCATGGCCGGTTTGGTTTGGTTATTGGGGATGTTGATCCCGGATGAGATTGATATTGGGATGTTGATCCCGGATGAGATTGATATTGGGATATTGATCCCGGATTGGTTGCGATTGGGATGTTGATCCCGGATTGTGTTTTGGCCTGGCATCTGGAATTAGTTAATAACCAGGTACGACCCTAGCTTGTCCAGTGACGGGGCTCGGAAGATAAAATTGGTAATAATAATAATAAGCATTCTTTTGGTCTTGGCTCAGTTGTAGTTAGTAGTATCTTTGTGTTGTGATTGTCTGTGTTTACTTCGAAAGCATTATGGTTGATTATATATCTCTGTTTATCCTTCGTCGGTGAGCACTTCCGACTCACCCCTCGCCTGCGGGGTTTCATCCCGTTGTTTGTAGTGCAGGAACGTACAAGGCAAGCTGCGGCGCACCCCTCGGGCAGGACTCGGATCCATTAGTTGCATCGGGCTTTGCATATGTTGACATTAAATGAAAAATGCTTCCGCTGTGTTGTTGTTATTGAGATTCCCGAAGTCGGGTGTTATGCTATTGTTGTTGGGCCGTTGGGCCGATTTTCTGTTGTATTACACAGTTTGTGTCACGTGTCGGCACTGTTGTTCGGTAATTACTGTGTATAACGGTAAATACGGATTGGGGCATTTCAGAATTCCCACCATAGAATTTCTCCAGCATTAGTCTTTTCTCAATTGTATTAATGAGCGCCAGAGTCATGTCTAGCTGGTTAATTTGCTTACAAGGCGACATTTTCAGTGATGAAATTTGTGATAAAAATGGCATTTCTTTTCCTGGAAATCTTTTTAAACTTTGCACTAATTTCCATGATTTTGGGGTTTGCGTCGGAATAATCTTTTCTATCCTGTGCGAAAAAGACCGTTCTCCCTTTGGAATATTGTTCCTCAATGGAAATTGTTAGGTTATATACACTAAGGGTTTGCAGGAAAGTAACCTGAAAATTACATGTGAAAGTGAAATTCTGGTTAATTATAGAAAAATATATTATTAGATATATACGCTTTCTCGATTTCATCAATTTTATTAAAAAAAATCAGGAAAAAAATTCCAGTTTGGGAAAGTTACATTCATTGTTTCTCTTATTAATTCCAGCAGCCCTAAAAAAAGGACCTTAAATAAAATAAAGAAAATTTAGCTCAAGAAAATACAAAGATAAGAGAAAAAAGATTCATCATCATTGCTTCAAACTAATAATTATTATAATTGGATAAGAAAATTATGGCCAAATTTGGACAAGATTAACTCTTCTCCTAATTATAAAGCTGAAGAAATTATTCATGTAAAAATTATATAAAACAATAATTAAAATTAGAAATCGGTTGTTCGACCACAGGATTATTACTTTTTTGGAATACAAAATTTAGCTTTAGAGGAGGTTTCTCCATTTAGGGCCAAAGCAAATCACCGTCTTAAGTTTGTTCAAACTTTTAAGTCTTAAACCAAGCTAGCTTGCAATTTACTATGATGATTTGATAAGTTTTTTTTTGGCTGGAACAGTTTGCTCAAAGTTTTTTTTTTTTTATGGTAGAGGCTCTCCTAGTCCAGGCCACGGCAAATTACCATGCTGACAGAGTGTTTATAATTGTATTTACAAATTATTCACTAGTTGCAGTTTGTTCAAAGTTTGATCAAACCAAATAATGAGGAAATATAATAATAACATAAACGATCTTTCTTAGAAAGGAAAGAACGTAATACTTATAAGTGACAAACTATATGTAGTAAAGCCAATTAACAAGTATGCAGTGTAGTGACATCTCATTTGTAAAGATCAATGGTTCATCCCAATGGTGAAATCAATAGTATAGTGTGGGTAGTTACTATATATAAAAAGGAAATATCAAACAAAGAAAAAAATATGCTTTAAGGGTTTTGATCTGAGCATATAGAAAGTTAATATTAACTTTATATCATCTCTTTGTATATGGTAAAATATGTTCCAGGTATTAAAAAAATTAGACAATTAAATTAAGCCCAAGGTTATGGTCTTTTTGAGGACCAAAGCATTTAGCTTCTTGCATTCATAGGATTAATATCAGATACAATCAGATGCTGGATATGGCTTGGCATGCCTATATCCCAAATTAAGCCCAAGGTTATGGTCTTTGGATGGTCTCTGACTGAAAAAAGAAAGTATACATGTCGAACATACTTATTTCAATTTGAATATTGGTCAACTTGAGTAGAACGTTCAAATGGGTGATGTTATTGAATTGAACTAACTATGTACATATATGTGCCTGAATGAGAAAAATTCATCCTCAGAAAGGAAGAGGAAAATTAAAAAAAGAGGAAAATAGAAGAAGGGGCGGGTTGGAATATTATTAGTTGGGTAGATTGGGTAGATTCAGTCTGATAACTATAATTTGGCGTTATCCATAACTAGTACTACTCGATAGAAGCCGTTATAGGAATAATAAAACAGAAGAAAACATTGAAAATATACGGGGCTGAGAAGGAAATTCAAGAATCTATTTTAGAAAAAGCTATTAATATTGATGGGGTAGTAGTCGAAATCCACAATACATGATCGGTTTTCAAAAAGAAAAAAATTCAGGGTATGGATTCAGTCTGTTTCAGTCACCACCATACTTGAATTTTTTTACTTGATTCTTGAAAGTTTTTCTTTAGAGATATTGTGATCTTTATGTTTTCGCTTAATCTCAGTACATATGATTCGAATCCTGAATCCAAGCCCATGATCTCTGGAAAAAAACGCCGCTAAAATAAGAAGCTTCAAACGAGACCAAGAATTGAAATCTTGAAGATTGTACGTTATATAATGCAACCATTATAAAGAGAATATATACAAATCCGATTCCAATTGCCATTAAAACAAATCCTATACAAAACTTCCCATCAAAATTGGTGCAAATAAACCTGCACAAGATCAAAATTATATACTAATCTAAACTCGAGTATATATACCCGCCCGCCATGATCTACAATCTAATTAATCGGCCATCTACTGTGTATGGACTGTTGGTACTGTGCCATAACAAGCAGCTGCACGATCATAGCCGCCACAATCCAGGGTGATATCTTTTCAAAAGACAGCAACCCGCAACAAGAAGAGAACCCTTTGGTTGACGAAGCCACAAGGAGCAAGATCAATGGCGTGGCCCGAAGGATCCAATTCTTGTAGCAACCGAATGTGGATTTTGCCATAACGCGGGAATGATGAGGACGGGAAGGCCATGGAAAGAAGAGGAGGATGGAAACGGCTACAAGAATGAGAAGAACTTGATACGGAAGAGGGTCGAGAGAGAAACCCTTTAGAGCAGAAGAGAATAATGTGCTTCCTCGACTTCTGTTGGGGATTGCCATCATGGAATGCAAGAACCGCTTCTTTTCTTTTCTTTCTTTTTTTTTTTTTTCTTCCTCTGTGAAGTAAAAGTACTTGATTGATGGAAATCTAGAATGGAATGTTGCGAGTTTTTGTTTGCAAAGATCGTTTTCTTTAACTGGGGATGTTGTTTCAGGGTGGCTTAATTTCTTTATATATATAGTAAGATATATAGGTCGGTTCCTAATCCTGAACCACGATGGTTTTCACTTTGCGAATCCTTTGAACGTGGGGATTGCCCTTGCTTGAGGCGCGTTGTTTTTTTTTTTTTTTTTCAAGATTAAAGGAAAGAAATCTTGAAAATAGAAGATTAAACAAAGAAAAATTTTCCTCTCTATATTGGAATAAAATGGACGGGTTCTTCATCATGGCAATGGCAAACAAAAAATAATAGTAATATAAAAAAATAAATTATTTTTATCCCTCAAAACTATTGTGCCACTACACCATGTAAGTTTTTGTCCTAATTAATGATTTATTCATCCCTTCTATCATAAGAGAGAGAGAGTGAGGGCCACCACTTAAGATTAATATAGTTAACAAAACAATAATCATCACGTTTATTCTCTAAAATAGGATAAACATTAAGAATAATTTGATTTACAGCTAACCGCTTCTAGATTTAATATTTTCTCGCAATTATCTTTTTTTGAAACAAAACTCATCTTATATACCAACACATACTAAAACAAGGGTGATTTCTTCTTTTACTTTGTGGCTAAATGTTATTATTGAAACACATGGTTGTTACATTAGAAAATCGAAAATCAAAAAAAGAAAACATTACAAAATCGAACATTTATTTTTGTTCATTTTTCTTCAAAGAAATTGGTTTTTATTTTCAAACCTTTTTAAATTTTTGAAATTAGAAAATTCTTCTGAACAAACTTGTCTACTTATCTGAAACTACTCATTGTTATATTTGAATTACAAATCTATAGGTTAAACTTATTTATTTGTCAAATGTAAATTTATTGATCTAACATATATATTTTATTTACCCACAGTTATTAAGAAATCATGTGACTAATTAATTATTAGACTAAATTTCTAATTTCCAATACTTATGAGGAAAAATTATATTCAAATATATTTGAAGTACTACATAAATTAAGAGATAAAAGATAAAATAATTCTCTGTGCTTCTCATGATGACTGTAACTATGTTTGAATAGAGTGAGTTATTGTATTAATCTTTTAATCTTTTAAGATATTAGGTATAATAATATTATTTTCTTATTCAAAAATATATTTATTTAAAATTATATAAATAAATATTTACCTATAGTAAAAAAATTATGTATTCGTTATTGTACTAAACCATAAAATTCAATATCCTTATAGCATATATTTACCATCCTGCATTTAGGAAACACAAGAGGACCAAAAAAAATAAACCAAAATTCAAGAAGGCCAAATATTTCTTTACAGAAGACGTCTATAAGAAAATAAAAGAATGCCTTGCATATAGAAAAGACAGCATTGCGGGGGGATCAAAAAGTGAATTAAACTCGTTGATACCAAACATCTTTTTACAAATTAACAGTTTTGATGCTAACAGTTAATAAGTTGCATGTATTTTACGGCAGCTCTTGAAACTTACACTACATGAATCCTCTCCAAATTGCAATCTATAGAGCTGAAGGACCCCTCGAAGCATAAAGTAATAATAAGCAGCACATTCCAAATCTAAATGCAGCCTATCCATCTTTATTTGCAAGCTATTGCCCTTCTAAGGTACCAAGAGCCTCCTGGAGAAGTTTCTGTGCCTCTTGCCTCCTCCTAGACAAACGAAGAAAGCAACAGTCAGAACTTAATATAATCATCATTTGAATAGTGCTCCATTAGATATCAAGAAACAAGTTCAACAGAGCAACTTATAAGTTGGAGCTTCGACTCTAAAAGAGGAAGCACTAAAGAAAGGACTGACTTTATTAAGTCGACAGTAGCATAAAGTAGGACAGCAAATAGGAACAAAATTCTATCAGCAAGCTAATCAATTTTCCATGACTGGCACAGAAATTTGTCTTAACAAATAGGAGTCTTAGCAGTAATCTAACAAGAATACTTAGAAAATAAAGTCAATCCACTTCAAACACTTATAATCTACTTGCTTTGGTGAAAGCCAACCCCGAAAAAGGGTGTAACAATTCTTCAAGATCACATTTAACCATGGTCCTGGCACAATATGCTGCCCATCGCACATAGGGACTGGTCATTTTGGCAATGGTGTTTTTTTTAAACTAACAGAAAGGATATTTACCCGCACACCAACATATGTAATGTTTTCCTGCTATACACAATTATCTCGATAACACGACTACCGTAGATTTAAACATAGCCGACAATTGTTCATTTCTATATCATGCAAATGCAGTTTGAACTACAGTACCTGAAAATTTAGTAAAAAGAAACTTGCCATCAAGATAAGCATGCTATTGATAGCAAAAACTATGTGATCCTATTCCATATAAAGATCCCAGTCACACAAACGCCTGACCAAAAGATCTTCACAATAACATATAGAGCAGAAACATATCTTATTCTAGTTAAAGTATCAAATGGAATTGCTCAAGAGTGAAGCAAGCTCGTGTAGAATCTACAGAATATGAATGTTCCAAGAAACTTGCAATAATTTGCAAAGGCACCTCTTAATATCCTCCACTGCTTGCTTACGACGTTGTATTTGCAGCTCAAGAATGTGAATTAGGGTCGCCCTCGCCTGTGGGGAAAAGCCACCACACAGTCAATTGGAATCGAAAAAACTCACAAACATAGACCAGAAACAAAAGATGCCAGATAGCTCAAAACATCTCACCTGGTGGGGACGCAAAGAATTAAGAAGATGATGCAAATTCTTGAATATAAGGGATATATCTTCCACTCTCCTTGCATATTGAGAGGGCCTCTCAACAAGAACATCAGCAAGCTCCAAAATATGCAGCTGCAATTCTCTGTTGAGTGACCTAAGTTCTTTCTTGAAATCTGCAAAACACAGAACAAGCGGTCACTCTGTAACCTGAAATTGCAAATGCCTACCTAATATGTTGAGTAGAAATTTCGATCTGCCTTTTCGCAGAAAATTTTCAATGCACAGGATAAAACAGCAGTACTAGTCAATACAAAACTTGAATAGTTAAGTTCCACAGCCACATGCATCAATAATCTTTAAAGGAAGGATAGGATCAAGGGAATAAAGATATTGTTAATAAATTGCTCATCGATAAATCCTATAATAAGCACAAACCAAACCAGAAGTAGGTAATAATCGACAGAAATACAATGGAGAAGAAGCAGAGCAGCAAGAAATTGCGTACCCACAACCGGTCCTTTCGGGTACAGCTGACGCACTCCCTGCTCTTCCAAGTTGGGCAGCACATCATCAGTCTTTGCATACACAAAAAAAGGGCAACCGTGTTACTTAAAAAAAACCTAATATCCAGAATTCACAAAACAAACACAGACATTGCAGTAAAAAATGGAATCCCTGAAATGCAAAATATGCAACACGCACACACACAGAGAGAGAGAGAGGGAGAGAGATTTATACTGTATAATTCCCGCCGAAGCAGATGTAAGTGCCTTCAATGGGAGGAGGAGGCTCCGGTGCTGATTTTGGGTCGTCCAGGTAATCCTTGTATAGTCTGTAATACGGAGGCGGTGGTGGGTATGTGGCTGTTGCCATTTTCCTCCCCTAATTTCACAACCCTAATCGAAATCAAGGTAGGTAGGTTAATCGCAATTGGCGGTTACAGAGAAAAAACAAATCTATCGAGTCAAGTTTCCGTTCAATTAGGGGTGAGCAATCTGTCAATGGCGATAAAAGCCCCTCTCCTGTTGTTTAAATCAAGACAAGGATGGAATCAGGAGTTGATGTAGGCGGTTAACGGTGATGGCAGCGGTGTGGCCTGGCGGGGCGGGGCGGCGACGACTGCGGGGAGAAGAAGAAGCTTTCTTTTTCTTTTTCTTTTTTGGCGCTTTGCATGCGTGAGAGGGGAGAGAGGCATTCGCTTTTGTTTATTTTCCTTTTTTTTTTCCTTTGTAAGAACATCTGATTTCTCGCACTTTCTTTGGTTTTGATAGGGTTAATTACATTTTACCCCTGAATTTTAGTTCTAAAATAGATGATCATCTGAACTTTTTTTCCCAACAATTTTATCCCCGAATTTTTTTTTTTTTAGGTAAAAGTATAGGTAGTGATTTGTTTTGGAATTAAAATTCAAGCAGCAAGTTGTTGGAAAAGAAAAATTCACGTGGTTATTTGCTTTGGAACTAAATTTCAGGCGGTGATTTATTTTCGAATTATAGTTCAGATAAAAAGTTGTCGAGAAAAAAATTCAGTTAATGATTCGAAAAATACTCATCTCCCACTTATTATTTTTTAAATAAAAAACGAGTATTCTTTTTTATTCTATTTTTCTTTATATTTTTAAAAAAATTTATCTTCTTCCCCTTATTATTTTTAAAAATTAAAAAATCATTTTAAATAGCCTTAATGAAAGCCATACATCACTCACGGGCACTGTCCATTAACAAATGGATTGACCTTTAAAATGGTTCAAAGATTAAAAGTTTGAAATAATGAAATTGAAGTACCAAAATATAAATTTCTTAAGCTGAGATACCAATTTATTTTAAAAACAAAATTGGGGTGGACACCGTGGTTACCCTAAATTTTTTATTTTTTCATATAAATCATGTGGTGATATACTTTTGGCCCTTTCTAGATTTTATTTTTCATATAAATCCTTAATATTGTAAAAAAAATCTATATTGATCCGTCTAAAAATTATGCCTGGACCAAGGTTATCAAAACCGGACCGGTAAACCCCCCTGTTACACAACTATTTTGAACCGGCCGGTTTTTACGGTTAATGGTGAGAGTAAGACTTGAACCCTTGACCTCCTAAGAATATTTAAAGTCATTAACCAACTAAATTATTACAAATTAGTGTTTTCTTTACATAAATTTTAGTATATATTGAGAATGACTTCAATTTTGACCATAAAATTATTATAATGAATATATTTTGACAGTTTTCTTACAAAAATAATATATTTTAATAAAACAGTTAAACCCCGATTTTTTCTTGAACATCCCCTTCGCCGGTTCAATGGCCGGTCCGGTTTTCAAAACCTTGGCCTGGACCACTGGTGTGAAGCATTCAATTCTCAAAACACGGGTTGCTTCAGGACTGAGGTAGGGTACCACCTAGGAGGACCAAATCAAAACGCAATAACTTTAAGGAAGACCAAGATGCTCAAACTTTAAGACTAGGTAGGTATTGTGCCGCCTCAAGCAAAAGTACTCCACTAGGAAATAGGAATTGTATTCTATTCCAACAACAAGAGGGACTTGCAATATGAGTATATATATATATCTCCCCGACAGGCGACAGTGTTGCAAGTTCAAGTTGTGTGACCCCAGAAAGCACGGTGTGCGTGGTTCGAAAAGAAAAAACGGGTGCCTGGTTCGGACTACAATTCTCAAAACATCCAAACGAAAGGTTCGATTTTAAATTATTTCGTGCTCGATTGTTCATAATATCATGTGTGAAATATAATGTTGTGTTAGCTTTTGTTTCAAAAGATTGCTACTCTTGAAAACAAGAACACACAAATCAAACCGTGATTGCCATATACTCTATCTTATGTCTAAGTTTCCATGCATGGTTTTTAAATCAATTACTCATCCTAATCTTACAGAAAAATTCTCATATTTTTATTTGAATTATTGGCGTTATTTAAAAATATAAATTGCAACGAGATCCTTGTTGAACATATATCTCTTTCTTTATTTTTTTTTCCTTTATGTATATTTTTCTTTGTATTTTTGTTTGAATTAAGAACAACTTTTCTTTGGTGCAAACAATTTCTCAATTTGTTTTTCTTTTAAGGAAAGAGAAGGTGCGAGTTCACAATCTTTTCTTGTGGACAGACATTATGGAGGCAACCTCCAATAAGAGCACTCTATTGCCATCCAAGCTTGGTGATGACTCGCCGCATGAGTCTCACGATCCATGCCAATCATATCCTTGTCTCTTGATTTGTGATGAGCTCGATGACGGCATGCAAAGACAGACCTTTTACAGTATATCAGACAAGAGATGCCATACCAGTATTATACCTGAACTCCATAACAAGAATATTGTATGGTGTAATCCTAATGATAGTGAATGGATGTTGGTAGAAGATGCGGAATTGTATGACCATTTTCTTTGGAATGTTGTCTCTAGAGAGAGGATTCAGCTTCCTAGTGTTGGAGATTTTGGTTACTATGATTGCGCAATCTCGTCAGCTCCCACTGATCCTAATTGCCATATTGTTTTTTCTGGTGATGATAACGTTATCCTATACTCCAAGCTGGGTGACGATGAATATAGTAGGTACGAGTTTGAAGAGTCGACAGAGGAGCTGAGGCATCTTGCATCCATTGGAGGAAAGATTTATGGAACGTTATCACGAAGACTTGTAGTTGCTTTGGAATTTGGAGAAGAAAAATCAGGACTTCGGTTAAATCCAATTCTTGGAGGAGCTAGAGTACCGCCTGTACCACCTCACATCCACCAGTTACGAATTTATATTGTTGGATGTGGTGATGAAGTACTCTTAGTTGAAAGGCATTCAGTTGGGCGATCCGAATTTGAGGTGTCAAATTTTGCAATTTACAAGGCAGATTTCACAAGTGGTATTAAAGAATGGATAAAGATGGACGACGGGATAGGACCCCATACTATTTTTCTCGATAATAATGGTCGGGGCGTGTGTTGTCCGACAGCTGACCCTGCAATCAACAAAAATTCTATCTACTATCTTAATGATGATAGGTATATTTATGTGTGGGATTTGGAGAAGCAAAGTGTAACAAAGCATTTGCCTTCCTCCTCTGTAGTGGACGACGACAACTGTGAGCTTCATTGGGTTATGTTGCCTGCAGGGTCAGTACCGCACAAGTTGGCCTAAGACTTGGGATTTTATTTTATACCCCACGCTGTGGTATGTCAAGCACTGGAATGATTATACTTTTTTTTTGAACGATTGGAATGATTATACTCCTTAAAAGGATTGGATGTATATTGATTTTCTCCTTTCTTTTTGTTTTTTTCATTTCATGTTATGTGACTTATCTCGCATGCAGGGGCCCTAGCTAAGATCCTACTTCTTTATTTGTAGTGGTAATATGATAAGGCTATTAGGCTAATATGTGGCTGCAGTGGCTTGGGCCGTTGATATTTGGGATATTGAACGCGGGATGGGATCCATATATGGGCCGTTTTCCTTTTAGTTTAGGAGTCCTACAAAACTCCCGAGTCCTAGGCAAAACCTATATAATTAGATGGATTGTTCTATGATGTTTCACTAATTTTTGTATGATACTCATATATAAAAAAAAAAAAAACCGGGTGGATAGCGACGGTTTAATTGCAGCGGTTTCAATTAACCCCACAAAATAGCTTGCATGACCCCCGCAAAATAATGACAACTGCAAGCGGTCGTTTTTCGTATGTCGAGGTTTCTCTTATTTTGTACACTCGTTTCATAATTCAACCCAACAATTTTAAAAATATTGAAAAGATTGCGAGATCTTAATATGTTATAAATTACGGATAAAAATTTATATTAATGATAGGCTTGATAAGAAAAATCATATACTATAATAATAAATTATAAACTATAAGAAAATAATTAGAATAATAATAATAAGTTAGAGAAATAGTGAGAGAATTCTTATTTCATTCTACACCATTGCATATTGGAATTGTTCTGATAACATTAAACTCCGCAGAAAATAATTTTTTTTATTAGTGGCAAATTTCACTTATCTCAAAATGGCGGGAACAGATCTTTAACCAAAACTCTGGAAAAAAAAAAAAAAAAGAGGTTGTGAGATTCCATCTCCAATATTCCAGATCAGGCCATATTCTAGGAGTTCTCTCCCTTGCATTATGCTACTCTAGCCCCCACGATGCCAAGCTGCCTTTGCTAGCTTTCTCAAAATTTGTTCTTGCAAAACATTTGGCTTTGAGTAATCTTTGCCACAATGCATTTGGATTATTCCACTTCCTCCAACTTTGTTTAATTAATAGAGAAAGATTAAAACTTTTTAAATCTCTAAATCTCATGCCTCTCTCTGCCTTAGATTTCACTAATTTGTCCCAACTTAACCAGTGCATTCTTAACTTATTTCCATCACCTCCCCAAAAGACTTTAGCCATTAAACCATTCAATTGTTTACATTGGATGGGAATCTAAACAGCAACTTGAGTAGGAATAGGCGAATAGCAGATATTATAAATTTTATCAGGACCTCCCACATTGGTCGAGAGAAGGTTCCTTTTCAAGAGCTGAGTTTTTTCCGTGCTCTTTCTGCAACAATTGTAGTGTTTCGGTTTTGGATCTGCCCATTAAGTAGGAATACCTAGATAAGTATCATTATCCTGTGCCACCGCCATATCACTCATCATACACATTTCTTAACGAGTATCCTCTGGAGTATTACTATTAAGATAGAGCCTATATGTTGCCCTGATTCCTTGCTGTATTCCTCTACAATACCTAACAAATTATTTGTGTCCTCCACCAAGGCTGTTAAAATCGCGTTTTGAATCGTACGTTTTTACGTTTTTATATTTTTGTGCCTAAAAAATGGGTCGAAACGCATGCAGGATCGCTTTTGTGGTAAACTCGAGCAAAAACGCGCTTGGGATCGTTAAAAACGTACGTTTTTACCGATTTTACTTAATTGTCTTTAAACAACTTAAACTAAATTGTCTTTCACTACGAACATCGATGTTCAAAGTGCAAACATCAATGTTTTGAAAATCTGCCAAAACATGTTAAAGACAAGTGACATTAGAACATCGATGGTCGCGCAGTGAACATCGATGTTCATAGTGCAAACATCGATGTTTTGGAAATCTGCCAAAACATGTTGAAGACAAGTAACATTAGAACATCGATGTCTGCACTTTTAAACATCGATGTTTGCACAGTGAACATACTATTCCTCTACAATAGTACCGAGAAGTGTCCTCCACTTGCTGTATTCCTATAGTGGTGGACAAATACTACCGAGAAGTGTCCTCTACTTGCTGTATTTCTCTACAATACCTAACAAATTATTTGTGTCCTCCACTATAGCTTCTCCAAATAAGACACTATCACATGCATAGAAAATATGATTAATATATGAACAAACTCTATTCATTCGAAAACCTTTGTTCACTCCCTCTTCAAATCTCTTGTCCAATCTTCTGAAGACATTCTGAAGCTAGGATAAATAAAAATAGTGATAAAGGATCACCCTGCCTCAGTCCACGAGACCATTTACTAGCATAGAGTATCTGACTGTTATTACGCAACTCATTACCATCATAATCCATCTTTATGCAAAATCAAAGCATCTCATCACCTCTTCCAAATATCTCTACTTTAGCTTATCATAAGCCTTGATAACGTCAAGCTTGAGCATAGCATTGCAATACTTCCGCTTCCCCCGATTTCTCGAGTGTAATGCCTCATGAGTGATCAAAATGTTCTGTTGAATGCATCTTCCAGGTACAAAGGCAATTTGTGTCTCCAAAATTAGACGTGCAAGGCATTTTTTTGAGTCAATTGGTGATAGATTTAGAGAACACTTCATAGATAAAGTTGCAGCAACTGCAAGGATATATCCTGACCTAAAGAATCCTTTAACTACATCCACCACCTCCTTTTTTTTATCAAAACCCAATATTTTTGATAGAATAGCCCATGAAACCTGTTCGGGCCTAGGGCCTTAGTTCCACCAATAGAGAATACAACTAGCTTCACTTCATTCATCTCATCAGAGACAAGATTATGGATAATGATAGCCAACTCCACAGAAGGAGCTGCATTGTTTTTTCTATACACTTCTCGGTAGTATTTTAGAATTTTTTCTTGCATCGCTTCAGGATCCTTTAACCATTCCCCCCTCGAATTTTGTAAATTCATCACTTTGTTCCTCGATCTTTTCTACACTGTAGAGGCATGAACAAATCTAGTATTTTGATCACCTGTTGTGATCCACTTCACCGTAGCCTTTTGTGCTTTGTAAGCTTCCTCATTTTTCCATTCTTCCTCTAACTTACTTAACACCGCAACTTCTTTGCCTCTTACTTGCTCCGTTTAAGGCACCTCTTGTAGACATTTCAATTCATTCAACAGAATTCTAATGGCATTTTGAGTGTTATTCCTTCTGCCTTTCGACCATTCAATCAAAGCCATACAGGCTATTTTGATTTTATGTGCCATCCATTTCAATCCAATGAGAATCCAATGAGAATCAAACACAAATTTACTTTGAGCTTTAAGCTTTACTCCCAGCAAATTAAGGACCAAAGAACCTTAAAACTACACCTAAAAACCTCCACATGCCAACACATGAACACCTCCCTAAAATCTTATGTGTCAACACTTGACAGTATCTAATTTACATATATATAATAGATTAGTTAGGCACAATCATACATCTTGAGTCTAGATCTCGGGGATTTCAGGAACAGTCGACGGTTGACCCCTTAACCAAGTTCAAAATCCATTATTTAAATGGGATCCTCCTAAATCCCCAAAATAGTCCAACTACATCTTATATAACGTTTGACACAATGCAAGCCAAAAGTAGCAATTTTACTCATTATTATAACTTGCACAACAAATTTATTGACACAAACATCGAGTAACCCTCCTCGACGTATAGACACCTTATGTCTCTAAAATCTGAGTTTGTTAATTACGTGGACCTTGACAGATCTAAACGTCACCGTTTTGAGTTAACGGAATCAAATATCCAAACCATGAATGCAACCCGCATTAACCATTAACCAAAGTACATATTGTGGAGCAACCGAAGGGATCATTGAGGTTCACAAACCAGCGCCGCAGCAGACAGCACAGTAGGAGCAACATCTGAGCAAACCCAGGCTCCGCCTCCAGCACCCACCGCCAAGAAGGGAGCACCCAGGGCAACTGCAACTTGGAGAACCGTGATGACTTGGGAGTAGTTTCAAAGATATCTCCATCATTATTTTTCTACTTCAGATTAGAAGAAAAAAATTAGAAGTATCATCAGTCAAAAGTATATTTTATCCTAACAATCTTATTAATATATGTCAAATCATCAAGTCTAAAAATAATATTCTTTTCACAAGTTTCAATCATGCCAAACGGATGATAATGTTTCTTAGTTCTAACAAAAATGACAAACTAAATACCAAAAACACCTTTCACATTTCACTTTTAATAATATACAAGAACATCAATTGGTACACAAAAATTATCTAGTCAATTTCTGGCCTTATCTATTTGTTCTCGAAACAAAACTGCTGAGACCTTGCAAAGATTACAACAAAACTATCACAAGACGGGTCCCCCTATTCTTGAAATGAGTACAACAAAGGGTCACAAGATGGGTACCCATTGACAAGGTATCATCAATCCGGACATATTATGCTTGTCATTATCTTCTCTTTCTTACATGATCATCCATAAAGCTTCTTTGCTCAAATTTCTTCGGTTGC
Source organism: Turnera subulata (assembly GCA_028386065.3). Lineage (NCBI taxonomy): Eukaryota > Viridiplantae > Streptophyta > Magnoliopsida > Malpighiales > Passifloraceae > Turnera > Turnera subulata. Next base: position 89,925 of record JAKUCV010004922.1, read on the forward strand.
CTAGGGTAAAAAATCAGATTCTCAACTCATGACACCCAGTTTCTTGGCGGACACGATCCTCAACACCACCTAATAAGTGAACTTCTATTCAAAATCCGTTCTGTCAAGCTTTACACATGCATGGAGTCAGAGGGTTTTCCCAGAGGTCATAATTGGGAAAGGTCTCCTCTGGCAACCCAGTTCGTGTCTGGTGGGTAACGACCACATCCTCTACAAATGTAGCCCAGCCCATGTAAGGATCTCCAAAAGATTTAGACATCAGCCCCTTGTCCGGTTTTATGGATTTTTGGCGATGACCCATGTACCTACGTGCCCCTATGATCAATTTAGCAAAGTTTCCTCCATGGGTCATTACAAACACATCAGATTTCAGGCAAACCAAAAAATCCAAGGCTGCCAAACTCGTTACGTGCTTCCGGAAACCATCCAACTCCTCCTTGCTCGCCAACTCTTCCTTTGTTACCTGGCAAGATAATGAAACCTCAGAAGTTAGAATAATAAAAAGCATATATTAAGCAAGTGCACAACCAGAAAATTCGCCTCAAAATGAAGTCCATCTATTTTTAAGCTTAACAAATGTCTGCTATTAACCTCCACATCTTCTGGAGGTTGATAAGCACCGTGGTAGTAGAATCATAGAGCGATTAGATGCACAGGCCATTATGTGTCTATACAAGTTTCATATTTCCAAGATTCCATTTATACCATGATATAGGACCATAGGTACTGAAAATGACATAGAGGTTATGAACTTTCAGCACAACATTACTTGAAAATGTCAAAGAGAATGCTAAAGAAGTGCAAATGATAAAAATATAATTATGCCCTAAATGCCAGGTCATTTCAGCCAAAATTACACAAATAGAACAAGTAAAATAATTTGAATCAAGAGGATGGTGCTGGAGACAAAGACATTACCAGATTTGGGAACATGTTCCTCAGAGGAGCCATCCGGTTTTGCCCACCATAAACCTGACCAGAAGCTACATAAATCTGTGTCTCTTTGGGATACCCCATTGCCCGAAGAAGTACTGCTACTTCTCCAGGTTCAAGAGGGCATCGGCCTTCCTTTCTCTTTTGCAGGGCCAGTTGCCAAAGGTGGGAACCATTCTGCCAATAAACAGCAAAGTGCATGAAAATTCAATGTCCTTTATCTGAGTGCTAGCTTTGAACCAAAAGCAAAAGGATGACAAGTGCCGCACCTTATACCGTCGAGGCCATTCTTTTTTTCTGTATTCTGCCATTTTAGCTTTCTCATCTCTTGTTCCCACAAAATCACAGAATGAGAGGCCCACCATCCCTTTCTCAAATCTAAGATGGAGAGCCCTGTAGAGAATAATTTATACATGTTGAAAAGTTAAAATGAAGAAAATTCAGTATATAGTTCAGTTAACTTCACACAGTAATGTCACATACATAAAAGGATTTGGGCTTCCTGTACGATTTCTCATCCTTGATACTAACAAATCAGCCATCTGCTCTATCCCAGGTAGAAATTTAAGAGCATGGTAATTTACCCTGCACCTTAGCCTGTTGATTTCTGGAGGAACATTATCATACCTGAACCAAGCACAATAAAGGTAGATATAAATTGAAAAAGGAAAACCCAAACAGAAAAAGGAAGATAGCCAGAATGAAGCAAAATATGCTGAGGTGCAAAAGAAACATGAGAATGACTTACCCAAGACGATCAACAAAAGGTTTCAGGGCCATTATTTTCTTCTCCTTTATTCGAGGAAGCACATTGTCAATATAGAAGTCAGCAGGGGCGTATTTTGGAATGTTTTTGACTGTCCGTCTGCAATGCAACTCTAATTAAATCAATGGAAGTTATAACATACTGGAAATTTTGGATTATCAAATCAGCCTAATTCATTGGCTATGGGATATGAAATCAAGAATGCCAAAAGTAAAAATTTCAATACCAACCTTATACTTGAAAATAACTCGGTTTTGTCAGTAAACCACTCAGGTATGTCGCGAACGATTCGAACGTCATCCTTCAAATAGTCAATGAAATGATCTACATCAAATATGTCTTCAAATTTCCTGCAAAGATATAATCCATGGGGGAAAAAAAGAAGTTACTAAAGCTCAATGACTGCAAATGTATGTAACATAAAGAGAAATGGAAGAAAGAAAACAAGAATGAGAAAGACACACCACATATTCATAAGAACTGATAAAGAAGATCAGAAACAGTGTAAGAAAGGGATGAGTATCAACAATCCATATTTATGCAATCCACCACAGTTAAAGCTAGCAAATTAAAAACTATTTCGCAAATGGAATCAAACAAGAAGAAGCAGCATGCATAAGAAACTATGTATCAGAAACAAACTGCTACTATTATTTTCCACAACAGCATTGTTGCTTCACTTTTGGTATCAAAAATTTTAAGGAGAGAGACACATGACACAGTTCTAAGGTCAACATTCCACCAAGATAACAAAATAGAATTTGTGTTTGCATGATAAGAAAAATCAGATGGAAGCTATGACAATAAAACATCATGCAATCATATGCCCAAAAATATTAGTCACGGCTCATACGTTTGGTCTTTCCAAATCTGGTCCTGTTTCAACACAGGCAATATAAGGGTTGCATTCATTATTTTGGCCACAGCGACTGCGTTGCATATCTGCAAACAGATATATTAAGCAAAAAAGGGTTAATCAGAAAACTTGTTTCAGATGTGTAACAATAATGAATCGGCGTAATTTCTTGAGAAGTCATTCAAAGGAACTAGAGTAAAATCAGAACATGGAGCAAAAATAAACCAATTTAAACTAGCAACACTTCATGGAATAGACACAACGAATGCATTGAACATATAAAGAAGGATGATCAGGGTGTCAGAATCCATCTAATTTATATGTAGGACTTATGCACTGTTGAACTTCTGGACATCCTAATAATCAAGCAGTAGTCATTTTGAGGTGGCAATCTTACAATGTGAGAGTGTGTTCCTTTCAGTATCTCATTTGAGACACGTTATTGGAGTCCTCAAAGATGCAAGAGTCTATATGATCAATGGCCACTAAAGTGTTGTCAACTGTAATTTCTATCTTTCCAGTGAAAAGTATAATATTCTACCATTTACATCTCTCCAACCGTTGTCATCAACGGGAGATCCAAAAGACAAACAAAGTGAGGCAAGCCAGAGCACAGGATCTACATATCATGTAACTAACAATTATTTTAGCAGGAATGACAAGAAATTTGTAAAAAATGAGATTAACAAAACACCACATCTTGCATATGCAAGAGGCTTCATTTCTTATCAAATAAAGCTGCATGGAAAAAGAGAGATGGGCGTCTCAAAATGCAAATAAGTACTGATATCACGCATGGGTAATGTAAGCATCATCCAACAAAATTAAAAAGGAGAAGAAAATGACAATTTCTCTGAACAAACATATTAAAAGGTCATGCTAAGTGCAACAGATTTCCATTTCTCAGGAGGGAGAGGTGGTGGGATTCCACAGTTGACCGGAATATATAGTAACAAACCATCAGCACCAGGAAGAAACCGGAACAACAAAATTTTCTTAACAACACTATTTCACAGAGAACAGAATTCATACAGCAATCCTCTGCTGATTCAAACCACCCTCAGCATGGATAAAAATATAGCCATTTGTTTCATTCTCAGGTGGAAGATCTGCAACAAATTTTAAGAAAGCTATCAGACTAAATGGAGTGAATTCGTGCAGCAAATGAGGAACCTAGAACATGAATGTAGGATTATGACAGTCACAATCACTATCAGAAGTAATGAAGCTCATATCAGATTATAGATACAATCTTATAAGTGGAGTACGAAAACAAAAAATTAAAAAATTGATACAATTCATTGATCTCACTTGTTCTGGACAAGAAGACTACTACACATTAACCTATAGACGTATTCCACCAATTAAAGCAAAAGACGAGATGAATACTACCTCATAAGTAGAGATATAAAAACAAAAACATAAGTATGCATAATAGAGCAGTTTGTCAATCTTCACTTCGGCTGATTAAGAACAAAATAACATCAACCTAGGCAAGTATTGCACGAATTAGATAAAAGGCAAAATATTTATATTCCTACTAAACATTTTGAAGTCTACAATATGCCATGTGCTTGTTTTACAATCAGAGTGAAGCATATTCTTTTCTAGGTTTAATTAGCAATGGCAATGTGATTTTTCTTTCTTCACTACAGCCACTATACTTAACAACAATACTAAAGCAAAGCAAAACGAAGAAATGACCAGATATCCCACGACGCTCGGCACAAGGCTTCCAAGAAGTTGTTGAAGAATAAGGATTCTCCCATAATGAAGGCGGCTCCTTCACCTAAGACACACAAAATGTATAGAATTCATGTATGGCAATCAGAGCTTGTCAACCAACGAAAGCAGGAGAATAAGGAAATAACATAAAAGAACCAGTTATTGAGCTTACTCTCGGGCAATGAAGAACAATGCCATCTTTTTTACACAAATACGGAGAATTCTACAAAAAGAAATGAGCAGAAGGTAAACAGAGAAAAAAAAAAAAAGAAAAAAATTATGAGAAGAAGCCAAAAACCCAGAAAGCACGAGCTCAGAACGTGAAAATGTGATACTCACGAGGTGATTGAAGATCGAGAAAATGGAGATCAAACCAGCAAGGGCGATCACAGCGAGCAAGATTATGGAGATCCTGGAGCTGTGAAGAGAAACCCTAGGATCCTCGCCGAAGAAGGGGAGATGTAGCCAGAGGGGACGGTCGCGATCTCTGAAGAAGTGGTGGCGAGGGTGGCGGTGGTCTTCGTCGTCGTCGCCAGGGGCAGCATTGCCGCCGTGGATTAGCGGGGAGGCGTCCTCTTCGCGCTTCATCGGCGACGAGGAGGCCCTGGCCCCGAGAGAGCTCGAGTGCCGCAGCTCCGCCACCGCTCTCTTCGGACTAAAAGTCGCCAGCTCCCTTCTAAAGAAAAAGATAAACAAGAAATCCAAAACCCACTCAGATTTTTTTCAGCCAGAGAAAGAGATCTTTGGCGTCTGTTCAGTTTCAGTTCCACAGTACGGAGAGTATGGATTGGTTGGACTCTCCCCCTCCTGTTCGTGAGTTCACTTCCTTCCAGATTAACTAACCAGATTTAGAAAGGACATATCCGAAAATACAGACACACACACGAGGACATTTAAGTCTTTTACAGCACGCGAAAGCCCACTCAAAACGCAGCGTTTTTGTTTAGTTGCTTGCTCCCTTTCTTCGTTCGTGACACAAAACAAAACCCCGCACCGGGGAAAGAAAAATCCCTAGAGTCAGTCAAGTAGACAGACAAAGGAGCGAAGAAGCGAGAGAGAGAGAAAGAGAAATGAGCGGGATAGCGAGGAAGGCGTGGGGTAGTTTGTGGAGGTTTCCGGCGGCGGCGGGTGAGAGGGAGGCGAATGGGTGGATGAGGCAGCAGTGGAGGGGGATACGGGTGAAGGTGGTGAACGGGAACCTGGACCAAGCACTGGCCCGGATGCAGAGGGCGATGACGTCGAGCGGGATGGAGCGGCTGATAAGGAGCCAGCAGACTCGTCACTTGAAGAACTCCGAGAAGCGTATTCTGGCGCGGAAGAATCTGGAGCGCAAGATCCGGTCCCAGGACCTTGCTCGCAAGCTCCAGTCTATCCTCGCCAAGAAAGTCAGGTATTATTATCCGCGTATCTATTTCTTTACTACTATCTAAAATCCTTTTCAAAATAGTTTCCTTTTTTCCTTCTTGCTGTTATCTAAAAAGCCTTGTCTTGGTTTTGTTCTTCAGGGGATTGTGATTGCAGTCGTTGGATGCTTCTCCTGTTTGGAAATTGATATGTTATAGAGTTGATTGGGTGGAGTTATTTGGACAGTCTAGTTGGTAGCTTGCAATGCTTAGGTAATGAAAATCCAGTTGGTTTTGTGCTCTTATGTTCAACTCTTGATGAATAAAATTTCCATATCTTTCGAGACATCCACGGCAAGTGTTTGATAAAATTATGCTTCTTTTGAACACATGAGCTTTTTGAGTTTTTGTAATGTTGTTAGTAAATTTGTATCACAGAATTCTACAGAAATGTGATTTTGCTTGCTTGGTCATCGTTCTGCATTTGGTCATGCCCTATATATTTTGCAGTTCCTGGGTTCCACTTTACTGTTGCAACAGAAGTAGTGAATTATCGAATTAATGATAAACAGACTTTAATGGCAGTGTCTCACGTGGATGGACATGTATCTTTGTTTGTTGATTTATTGAAAATCACAATTATGTGCTCTGTGTATTTCAACTGTGATTTTCAAATTGTTTGCGTAGTGCCAATACATATAATTTTTGTAGTTATGCAATTCAGATTAGATTGAAATCTGGACAGACAACTATACCCCAACTCCAAATGGTCGTGACTCTATGGAATCTAGCTGAGTTCTCTATATTGGACATGGTATAAACGTGCAAATGGTTTGCGGTCTGAATGTCTAGTTTTCTGCCTATTCGAAACACAAATAGGTTTACAAACTCTTGGCCTTTTCTTTATGTGAATTGGGCACTGGATTCTGGAGCGTTGTGCTCCAGATTGCATCATTTGCGATCAATGTTTTGGATGGGAAACAATTTTTTTTTAATTCTTGCTACTTAATTTGATACAAGTGTTATCATACAATAGAGCTTTGGATCATAACCCTTGTGGCATTAGTACGTTTTTAAGATCTTCGTTTGTTGTGTAATAAGGATTCTAAGTTGCTGCCAATTACAGAGAAGTGTTATTTTTGGGAAAATGCTACCAGTTGCCCCCTCTCGGAGGTAGACAGATTCAAAGTTCAAACCCTATACCAATGATGTATAGCTCTTTTGAGGTCGTCTTTAATGTTGAAGGTGTTGAGTTTAAGTCTTAGTTGTAGCCTATACAACCAAAGAAAAAAATGGTTCAACCCCTCTAATCAATTAAACGACTTGAAGCACTTTAGTTATGTATTTCTAGAATTCGGTTCGAGACGCTTCAGGTTAAGTTTTAAATATTTGAAATGGGATTAAGTGGATTTTTGGTCCCTCTCGATTTTGAAATGTCAGCCCTGCACAAAAATTTTATGGATTTTGGTCCTCGTATTATCCTAAAGTTATGGTTTTGGTACTTCTGGCCACCGGCCGATCATCGGAGACACTTGTTACCACATTATTCGTCCACGTCATCATGTGGGCCACTGATGCGGGTCGACCTAGGCTTGATCTGAATCAGCTGGAAAGATAACCCATCCCCATTCCATAGTCATGGCATGAGAGCACAGGTTAGTGGGGCTCACATGATGATGTGGACGAACAATGTGGTGACACGTGTCTCCGATGATCGGCCGGTGGCCGGAAGTACCAAAAAGCATAACTTTGAGGTAGTACGAAGACCAAAATCCATAAATTTTTGGTACAGGGCTGACATTTCAAAATCGAGGGCAATACAGAGACCAAAAATCGACTTATTCCATTTGAAATGTGGCGAGATGTTTTTTATACTGTGGTCTAGAGTCCAGACTTCCAGATCATGGGCTAGGGTGTCCATTACGTTCTGGATTTTGGGGCATGGATTATAATTCCACTTATACTTTTTTTTTTTTCAGAAAAAATCAGCTTCGCCAATTTTCTTATGTTTGAAATTACTATATTTGGTTAGTTTTATTTTGTAATAGATTTCTTCCAATAAAAAGTACCAAAAAAATTATAGGTATGCCGTCACGTAAGCAAGAAAGAAACTAAAATATTGGCCATGTTTTTTCAAAAAAAAAAATAGTAAGAAAATATGGAACGAACCTAAAAATAGAAAGGTAAACTAAAAAAAAAAAAGAACGAAAAAACTGCCTAAATATTAAATTAATAATGGCCGCGGTGTATTTTATACACGCGCGCTCCGGTGGGCTCTTAACCCCTCCTTCCCCTCGGTCCGTCTCCCACAGCGAAACCCCTCTTTACGAGGGTTTAAGAAACGCGAGCCTTCAAGTCCACAACACTCTACCCACTCAAAGAAACAAAAGGTTCACTATACTCTTACTACCATTGCGCCCATAAGGAAACGCCAGACACCTTCTTCTTCCTCGCTTCTATGGGCGACACTGTGAGGCTAAAGGTAGTGTTAGACCAGGCTCTATGCACCGAATCCCAGGAGACGCAAGGACTGAAACGGTGCTGGATCCTCCTAAAACCCCAGCACCGAACTATCTCCGATCTCTCCTCCTACCTCCTCCGCGCTTTCAGCCTCCAGGATGCCTGCCCTAACGGCCTCCTCCTCTCCGTTAGTGACTAACTCTGTCTCTTCCGTTACAACATTTTTTTAAAAAACAGGAACAATTAGAGTTTAATTTGTTGTTTTGCAGATGGAAGGGTTTGTGTTACCGCCTTTCGAGTCTACTTGTATTTTGAAAGATAAAGATGTTATAAGGTGAGCTTGCGACTAGAATTTGAAGTGAAATCCACATTTATAATTATGAAAATGGCGGTGTTTGCTTACGTTGTGGTTTTTGAACAACAGAGTGAAGAGGAGAGGAGGCGGTGAGTCCCGCGAGCTTATTGAGGCGGATGGCGATGATAGGCTGAGGAATGGACTGGAGGTGGTGGAAATCGTGGATAAGCCACCGGGCGTGACTACGGCCATGAATCTTTTGGCAAATGAGGAGTTTCAGAAGGAATCCGGTGGTTACGAGAGTGAACCGGAGGATGATGTAGACAAAGAGGTAGCAGAGGAGGAGGAGGAGGAGCAAGCGCTTTCTGAAAAGGCTCCGGAGGAGAAAACGGTTTCGAAGAAGAGGAAGGCGTCCAAGGAACTTCATAGCTCCAAGTACGTCTACTTTTCAATGTTGTTTAATTAACTTGGAGTTATGAAATGCATATATGGTAATTAATAACTATGCCAAAAGGAAACAAAAGAGCGAGAGTGATAGTTGTTTCATGAATACAGTTTTAGCGCACCTGGAGTGTGTAGGTGTAGCACTCAATTGTCACATCTCTTATTACAGGAGAAAGAAAAAGAAATCTGCTAGTGCCAAAAAATGTGCAATTGTTTCTGAAAATGTTGGAAATGGTCATGCAAAGCAGAAGGGAACTCCATGCACCACCGAAGCTAATGGAAGAAGTAGAAAAAAATCTAAAGATACCTCCAACAAAAAGAGGTAAGTTCTGTGGATATGATCTCTTTATTTTATTATATTTTCCCAAAAAAAATTGCCCTTTCCTTGTTCTACTTGTGTTCCTCTATGTGGGGTTTAGGCTAACATTCTACCCTCATAGTGCTGCTATGACTGATGATTAAGTCATCTGTGCTTCTGTATTCAAGCTTAACCTAGAATCAGATTGTTATGTTGCATGGAACAGGAAGGTGAATGTGGGACATCATACAGAGGGAATAGGCTTATTTACAGCATATAAGGATTGCTTGAATGGAACTTCACATGAAATAAGGTGTGCTTCAGTTAAAATAACAAGAGTTCCACACATTCACTTGGCCCAAAAAATCTATACTCTTTTACGTGCATTTGTGCTGTAAATATGACAATGCTGATGTTTTGGGATCATGAGATGTATAGTATGCCCAAATCATGAAAGTGAATTTTTCAGTTTGTGCTTTGTTGCTTTGAAGCTTCTGGTTAATTTATCTAGAAATATGCATTAGTAATAAGATAGCCGTTCCCTAATAGAATATTGCCAGCCTTGCTGGGATTAGAGTTCTGAAGATTTTCTTGCTGTTTCTTTTTAGCTTACCAGTTTTATCTTCCCTGTTATTTCTGTTTCTAGGTCTGACCAGCCCGAGGACAATGACAACACAAGGGCTGATGTTTCTCATGCTTCTGAAACTAAAAAGGTTTGTGCTAGCATTGTTGTGTTAACGGAATCTGTGATTAATAACTGCCATTATTTAATGCTAGTTGTATTTTGCAACTTAGGATGGCCATTCAATGGAGCTTTTTATTTCTCACATGTGACCTACATGTTTTAACATGCAACAAAATGATAGTGGTGCCAACTGACCAGTTCTGATGTGCATCAGACTCTTTGTTTGTGCCTGGTATCTTTAAAAGCAACCAGCAAGTAAATCCATGGCTCCAATTTATTAAGCCAACATCAAACTTTGTGAGTTGTTGATAGCATGCTGTAAGTCCTGGTTTATCCTAGCCAGCAGACAATTAAGAAATTGTGGCTTATATAATCTTCTCAAAGGGCCTAAGATCTTGATGAAATGCAGAGAATCAAAGTGGAGCCAATTGACATGTTCCTGTAATGGTTTGTTGAGTTGAAATGATAAGTGTCTATTGTTGTACATAATTCTGACTCAACACTAAAAACTCTGCCGTAGGTTGAATGAACTTCTTGATGTCAATCATACTTTTCAGTGTAGAACCATACGGTTTTGCACTGTTGTGATTTTCCAGAGTGAGGACTAGGTAGCATAGCTGAATTTCAACCACATTGCATCAGAAACCAAAGCCTTGTTCTTATTGTGTAACCTTGTCATCATTGTGTAAAGAAAGAGTGTTAAGTTATTTTGCTATTTGGCTCTTAACTGGTAGAACTACTTGTAATTACAGATGAGTATCCATGTAAAAGCTGAAGGACCATTCCTTTTTTATGTTTCCTTGTGGTCTTATTGCCCTTGATTCTGATACATCAAGCCTGCTAGTATGCCCCTTGAAGTTTGTTGTGCTTTTAACACTGCATTCCCCTTCTCATCAGTTCCCTAGTCGGAGTGCTCGACGCAAAAAGGCTAAGAGGCAATGGTTGAGGGAGAAGCTCAAAGCTGAAAGGATAGAGGTAGATGAGTCTTTTTGAGGCAGATACACTAAAATTATTTTCGTTTTGGTTTTTGGCATTTGGTTTACCCCATTTTGATGGCTAGTGTTTGCGGTTAAAACTTCGTAGAACGTGTATATATATATGTGTACGTATCGGCTAATGCAAGCAGACGCGGATGGATAAAGGATTTGGAGACAAGAAATTGGTTAAATTAATGCAGTTAATTTCTGCTTTTGGTTAGGCAATAAAGGATTGCCATTCTTTCAGTTATAGATTATTGCTTTTTTTATGATGGATTTTGCAGCAAGAGAGGCAATTACTTGAAAAATTGGATCAGCAATCATCTGACAAGGAGAATCCACCAGTAGTTTCTGCACAATCATTAGACAAGGAAAATTATGCAGTTTCTGCACAATCACCCATGAAAGGAAATCACAAAATTTCTGAGAAGATACCAGACGAGGATAGTAATAAGCTCACAGAAGACAATCAGCGACAAGATCCAGATAGTGATATGGATGACGATGTGGTTCCTATAGTGATAAGGCCAGGGCATATCCGCTTCCAGCCCCTGGGGAAAGGTCTTTTCTTGTTTTCTGATTTTGTATATGTGCACATCCAAGTGCGAGTGTAACTGTTAAAAGTTGCATCATTTATTGCTCTCTTCTTATGCATGTCTAACTTGTTTTTTGTTCCAGTGGCCACCGATCAGACTATACAACAAAATCAGAATCATGTGGTATGTTTGCTTTGACAGATTTAATTTTTTACCCATCGCCGTCTTTACTGTTTGCCCCCATCATCCCTGGGTCTAGGAGCTAATATTTGATGCCATGATGAGAAGATGACATGAACACTTTTTTCTGGTTTCAGCTTAGATATAAAAAGTAGAAGCAATTTATTCACTAAGTGATGAAAATAGATTGTTTTCTCATTCGGGGTTAAATTGATTTAACCATTTTTTCTCTTTAGGTGATATAAATATATATATATATATAGATATAGATATAGGGAAGCTATAATTTTTCCATGCTGTGTGAACCAAATATATCTGTAATCTTTCTTTTCTTCCTATTCTCTGTTAAAGTGTACCATCTTTTTAAAGGCAAATACTTCTCTGAACTAAAATCATTTAGCTTTGACATTACAGAAATTCCTTACTATGGTGTTTTTCCTCAGGTTCTGTTAGCCTGTTCAATTTTCTGTGGCTCTCGCTTAGTCTCTTTTAAGATGTTTTACATATGCTGCTCTACTGAGTGCTAGTTAAACCCTTTATACTTCAAATTATGTTGAATTTGTCATCTTGGTTTCTGGCTCAGGAAACTTTCCAGTGGAATGGAATAACAAGCAAAAAGAAGGGTCAAAAATGGGGTAAACAGAAGGTAGCATCTTCTAAATGGAATGGGTATGACAATTTCAATGAAGATTGGTCGGGAGTAGTAGACATAGAAGAAGAGAAACCTACCTGTGATTCCATTGACTTTGATAAACTTCCATTTTATACAACCTTGCCTCAGGTTTGTTTCTTTAAACCCCAGTATGAATATCTTTTCCTTCCTAAAGTATAAAGTATATTGTGTAGACTGGACATACAGTTATCAGGTACCATAGATCTCATCCAGATTACTTATTTCTTTGAAGTAACTATGTCTGTCTTGCAAGAATATATGCCAGGTCGTAGTCTATGCCTGTTTCTAGGAGATCTTCTAGCAGCATAAAAGCTTCATTTTTTGATGAAATTTTGCAGGAAGGTGATGTGATTGCTTATCGTCTCATTGAATTATCATCATCCTGGACCCCTGAGATCTCATCATACCGAGTATAACTATTTCTCTGACTGACTAGATGCGAACTTGTTATTTTGTTGCAAAGGTTGCAATTCGTTAACACTACTTTGCTTATAGGTTGGGAAGATATCACAATACGATTGTGGAACCAATAGGGTTATACTGGTGCAAATACCAGAACATCCAGTGATTCCTAAGAAGATAGATGATGAAGTATCTCCGGAACCTTCAGATACTTTCCCTTACGGGGAAGATGGTTCTTTGGAGGTATGGTGGTTTCCTATTTGCCTTACATTCTTTATCGTTTGTGGTTTTAATAGCTACTGTGATAATTCACGGTCATGTTCCATAAGGGTAAATCAGTCACACGCCATTCTTTGTACTAAAGGCAGAAGGCTATCACTTGAATCTATATTCAAAGCCTGTTTTGGTCTTTGGCAGCTAGTTGGCAAGAGGACAGGTTTTAGTCAGCAATACATTTCATGAGGTGTTCACTTTTTAAAACTAAATATTAGTTACTTGGTTCCCCTGATGTTTGGGTTACAACATTGAGCTTGTGCCTGTTCTAGGTTTGCCCTTTTTCTTGTTTAATATGCTTTCTAGACTTGGTTGTCATGCCCTAACTTTTGTTGTCACTTGTCTCCATTGATTTAAGGAAACTGACCTATGCTTGTTCTTCTCCAGATTGATTTTTCCTCACTTCTTGAAGTTCGTGTCTTTGGTCATGACAACCAAGATTCAGCAAAATCAGTTGCTGGTGGAGTTAATGAAGTCCATGGCAGAGATCATGATGCTACGAAAGGCTCAGAGCTCAGTGATAACAATGGAGCTCATGCTCTTCCCAAAGGTAGCTTTATGTTGGCCCACAACTGCGTGCTAGAAATCAAATACTGTTGAGGTCAAATATGGGTGAAACCATATGATTGCCATAAATAAGTCTTATATTTAACTTACTTTTACAGGGAACGGAGAGACAGAATTGTGGAAAGAAATTAATCAGGTCTTGGAGGCAAAGAAGGCACAGCTGTCTCATGAGGGTAATGGGAGTCCAGCTGAGAGTTCAAAGCGACGCTCTTGGAGCTCCAGAGGTTTGAGGGGCAGCGCCCTGGGTCCAACAGTAGCTTTACTTAGGTCACAGGATGGGTTGTAGGTAAAGTTGTCTTGCATTTGGGAATAGTGAACATCATATAATGGTTTAGTAGGACCACAAGGTAGCATCTTCTGCCTTGGAGAAATTGCTCCTCTTCTATTAGTTTGACTTACAGGAGTGACAGCCCTCGCTGAAGTCTCCGATTTTGCATTTACATGCTATTTAAGGGCTAGTAACGGGCAAGCATTTGTATAGTGTAGGCACTGTACATCTTTTCCATCCTGGTTAACAGGCGCAAAATCTTTTTGTTTTTATCCCTGTTTTCCTTAGCCAACCAGCTTTCCTTCTATTCTAACATTCCAGCTTCATAATTGTAGGTAATAGCAAACCATCAACGAGTTTTGCAGGCTTGTGTCTTACGTATGGTTTGCTGTTAAGGTGGCACAACATGGATAGAAACCTTTGTTCCATTCGCAGAGTGATTGTCCATAATTGCAACCTTTACGTATTGAGGCTACCCAACTGCCACTGGAATTTTCAGTGGAATTTTATCTTAGTCTGGAGATAAGATTCGCTTAATGGGTTCTTCAAATAACTTAAAAAGGTGATTGGAGAGTTAGTTGTCATATGCTTCATGCCATAAGAAACTTACGAAAGGGGAGCTTTTATTCCACTAGAAAAAGTGTGCTTTTCCATTCAAAACGGACGCCAACAGAACAACGCCTTGACAATTACACCACAACAAGGAAGTTGTCCAACCAGTGACATAATAAAAATTGACTAAAAGGGCCGCCAAGGGCCCAAAACGGCAAATGCGCAAGGCGTAAAAGAAACGGCAACATGCTTGACAGGTATAATCCAAGTCCCATCTTGAGTGCTTTAGCCAGTCAATTTAGGGCAGCACTCTTCCACATCATGCCAGCTTCTTTCAATATTACATCAGCTCTTGAAACTATCATTGAAAGCTAAAAACAGCTTTCCAGTCCACTAGGCATATAGAACACATTGACAGAAATGAAGAATTCCATCATTTTTGCAATGAGATTCTGAAGAAAACTATAAACAAATTGATTTGTAATACAAGCCCCATTCTCCAAAAAAAAAAAAAACAAATAGTGGTATCTGAATTTTAATCACAAAGTCACTGCTGTGCTTCTTAATTGATTGTAAACATACACCTTCGGTGCTGGACATAGCATAGGGGCCAACATATAATATAACATGGTACAAAAATGAAAAAGGTCAAGAATCAACTCTCTCTTATTCCGGATTATGTTATTTACTTCTTAACATCCTACACTGATTTATTGTTGCAGCAAGCATGTTTCTGTACATTGTTGATTGTGACTTGTGACGGTGAGTCAAATCCACTGCAAACATCACGCAAGCAGAAAACAATGTCTTCTACTGCCTGGGATTCGTACTTACCTTTGCTAAGGCGAAAGGGTAGATCCCAATACTCCAACCATAACATAAAATAAGGATCAGACATCCTGTTCAGGGACCAACCATCAACTTTCTCAGACCCCCCACCCAGTTCTAGCCGCTGTCCTCCAACTTTTGAACTGTGAAACAGTTGAGAAGGTACGGAAATGCCTTGGCTCCTCAGCACCTCGAGCAATCTGCAAGCCCTTCATACATAAGAGTCCTGCTAACCAAAAAGATACCTAGAATATTTCTAACCAAACTACAAGAAGGAAACTTCACAGCATGGCATGGCAATTGGTTTTATCTTTTCACCTTGTAGCCACTTCATCGTATTCTCATTATGTTTGAGTTAACAGATTGGACCATACCAGAATGGCATCAACAACTTAAACTTTAAGCCAGAGGGAAACAATGGCCGGTCTCAGCGGTAAACCCATGATCGACATATGTTACTTGAGCAAACAACTAATAAAGATGTCAGGTTTCAAAAGACTCTGTGCAACTCAAACCATGAGATACCACTTTTAATCCAAGTCAAATTCAGTCAATTTTAAGTGACTTCTGTGAGATTGACACCAGTGTACAATATGAGCCTCTAGACCCAAATAACATGAAATAAATCACCGCACTTCTACATATCCTTTCGAATTGGGAAGAGCTCCAACTTGATTGATAGATATGAAAACAGAAGACTTCTTTTTTCTATTTATTACAAGTATAGATCGACGCAAGACTATCTGGAAATGATGTAATTCTTTATATAAAATAAGAGTAGTTACCTGATGAAGGCAATTTTGGGGAAATCAATGTGACTACAGATTGGATACACCACAGACTTCTCTATCATCGATCTCACAACCATGGCCAGAATTGGCAATATCAACATCCAACATCTGCTCTCCTCTATTGCTTCCATGCTCAAACATGTTATCACTATGAGCAACCTTCATCACCTCATCATCCAAGTCAGGCAGAGAAAAGGACCGTGAACGTATCAGGTTTCTGGCAACTTTTGGTGGCTCGTCAACCGTGGGTAACAACATCCGAGGAGGAGGATTACTACCTCTGCGCTCTGCAATAGAAGGCAAAGTCCCTTTACAAGGCAAACAAGTTCTTTCAGCTCTTGAAGCAGGCAGGGGCGAAGTTTCTTGACAAAACAAGCAAAAATTCTCCGTCAAGGCAGCATTCTTATTATTTAATGGATTGGTGGTTTCCATCCCAGATGGCGAAGGCTGCCGGGAAGACAAGTATGACAAGTCAGACCAGTTAGAAGATGATGGTGAGAAGGTAAACGAACTAGATGAGTAGTCAGAGGTTGAAGGCGAGAGCGTGGGGGACTTGTTGCTGCACTTTGAACTGCTATTCAGGAAATAAGAAAAAGAGTCTGGCGAACCACAAGGAGATGGTGGTAGTTCAGGTCCCGTGAGTTGAGCAGAGCTTTCCCCTTCTTTACTAGCATTACTTATCTGATCCAGGCTGCTGTTGGGTAAACAATCAAAGGAATCTGGAGGACTACGTGCACTAGCAGATGGTAAGGACATTAGCAAATGGTCAGCTGGAGAAACAAGCAGCTCAGATTCCTTACGATTATCAATGGCCATATCTGTTACATCTGTGGATGGAACAGAATGGAAATTCAGCTTTGATGATGTAACAAACTCTTTCATGAGACCATTAGCAAACTTCTGTCTTAATCTTCCCCATCCATTTTCTCTGGCAGGGAGGCATGTCTCTAATTCGGTATTTGATACTGAAAAGGGTGGAACAACTCCACCTGCAAGTGCCTTGTGGAATAGTTCGAAATCCAGATCATACTCATCGACCTTCCTGTTACCAACCCCAGTACAAATTGCTGCACCAAAGCTACTGTTCTCAGAACACAAGGGTCCCTCCTTTTTCACTTCCCCTTTCTCAGTAGCCAAGTTTTGTCCACTGGTGGTAAGAGCATCCCAAAATTCTAAGGGTTCTTCACCTTCTTTGATACTGACGATAGGTCCCTGAGCTCTTTCATACCGTACAACCTGATTAGCAGCAACCCTTGCCTGATTTGACATCACCAAATTGCAGTGCATCCCCGCCCAAATAAAGATAGCAGTAGGCACATGAACAATGAAAGCTCCTCGTGAGTCGAGTCCTTTGACACCATGCTGGCTCAACATTTTGGGAACAAGATGGAGAGGATCATATGACGAGTGTGGAGCCATCCTATACATCCTAAGAACAGAATTCGGGCTTGCTGGCACAGCATGGACCCGCTTTTGGCACTGAAGAAGTTGGCAAGCGAAACCCATATTAGGGTTAGTGACTCCTCTTGCCGCCTTCACATATTGAAAGGCATCCTCAAAGCTCTGCCCCTCCCTCCACATAAGGTAGGCAATGACCAAAGAAGTTGATCTCGAGACTCCCTGGCAACAGTGCACAAGTACCCTTCCACCATGTTCCCGAACGTCCTCAAAGTAATCAAACACATCATAAAGAATACTAGTGATATCCTCTGATGGACTATCTTGTAGCCAGAGTGTCTTGTACACAAGATCACCCTTGAAATACTCGGGACAAACGAAGCCCACACAGTTAAGGACATGAGTAATCCCATTTTGGCGCAAAACCTCACGATTCTTAGCCACAGCATCACTCCCCAGATAAATATGATCAGCAATCCTCGAGCATTCTTTATCGAAAAAGGCAAGTTTATCCTTCTTAAACTGAAATTCCCTCACAGGCTGCCGCTCTACATTAGGATTCTCAAGGGCTGGTGCAACAGCCGCCCTTGGGGTTTGGGGATTAGGCCACACGCCAAGATCATCAGAGCCAGCTCTAGGCCACTCCTCCACAGGGCGGCGGTTGATGGACAGTGGCTGAAGAGGCGGTAAAGATGGCCGGGCCTTGCCAGAAGGCTGTGGCCTGGGATTAGGCCTAGTAGGAGATCTATCAGTCCATGAAACAGACCGCAAATAGGACTTCCTAGCTGCACCACCGGCGAGGCGGTCCTTATCTTCCTGGCCTAACATCTCAGTTGGAGCTCAATGAAATTCCACAAGATAAATTGATACCCATCAAAGGATGCTTCCAGGAAAGGGCATTGAAAAGCCAAAGTTGGTGTCTTGACAATAAATAGCTAGTTTTGAAATTCTCAGTCTCCCAGGCAGTCTCTCTAACAACCTAAAACCCTGGACTCTCTTTCTCTCTCAAGACTAAAACTTTTGCAAGAAAGAAACTACATACTTAGACCAAGAAGGAAGTAGGAAAATCAAACACAAACAAGACCCAGTAAAAGCCCAAGCTGGAGGGCTACAGTTGCGGGAGGGACAACAAAAGAAGAAACTGAAAGGAAAAGAAGAGTAAGGAAGTGATTAACTAAACTCCATTTAGTTTTAAAATATAGTGGAGATTGTTGAACTTGAAGGGAGACTTTCACTTACTTGGGAGAGGCAAGGCCTGTCTTAATCAAAAACCAAAAGTAGACGAGTCCTCTGTGTTTGTTTATAGTCTAGCAGAGAAGTTTGAAACCTTAAAAAAAAAAAAAGAAGAGGAAGCAAAAGGACGACTGTACACAAGTTGTTATTCCGGTCTTCCTTCCTGGTAAACCATTCAAAGGAGAGAGAAAGAGAGAGAGAGAGTAAGACAGGACAGGTGACTGGCCACTGAGTTTCGTGGAACGAGTGGGTGTTTTGGCAGTTTGAGCTCAGTTCAAGTGGTTGGTTTGGTTTTTGGGCCTATTTTTTAAGACTGAAGTAGTTGACAAGAGAGGGAACGAAGGAGGAAGGGTAGTGGAAGAAAGAAAGAAAGAAAGAATAGTTAGTGGGGGAATGGGTCAAAGTGCCACGTCATCATGTGAATGATCCCCATTTTTAAGCATGCATGTCAAGTCTTGTGATGTCATTTAAAATCGTTATGAATACTCTCCTGTAATAAAGTGGTATTAAAAAAATTAATATATATTTTTGAGCTCAGATGAAGAAGTGATAGCCTGATAGGATATGGGGACTAGAGGACCGTGAAAATATGATGTCTTTCATTTTGCAACCCACCATTCTAACTAAATTCTGGTGTTATAGAATTGTACCAGGGATGATTTGTTCACAAATTCCTTGATAAAATGTTATACTACCTTTTCTTCTTCTTTTTTTTTCACCCATAGGAAAAACCAAATCACTGGGGCATTTATCTTCTTCATCACAAAATCTTGCTTTGCATATATATAAGAAATACTCAAATATTATGTATGATTCATAGCATTACTATAAAGCGATATATTAAAGCAACTTTTACTTTTTAAAAAAATTATATAACGTGAACATCATTCTTTTATTTCGGTCCATGTTGTTGTGCTACATCCCAGCCCATCGGTTGCGTTCAATTACCTCACGTGGCTTGGCTTGTGCCATAATTTGGCTTTTTCCTTGAATCTTGTTTCTTGCGGGAAGTAATTGGTCATAGTTTGTTTTCCTTTCTCGATAGGACGATGTTTCTTTTTCTTCATCAACAAGTAGCCAACTTATCATTTATAAATACGCTGGATATATATATATACACACTTGAAGCATCTCCTCGTTCCTAATATTGTGTGCGTCAACAAGAAGAAAAAGGATGAGTTGTTGATAGGCCCTTGAGAAAATTCATTTGAGTTTTTTTTTTTCTTATAGGTTTTTTTTTCTATTTGTTAATCCATGAAAGGTATGCACACATGCATTGAGATCATCATGATAATGATCTTTTCTGTGATAAGTTTATGAAATATAGGCTATATAGGCGTCTATTAACTCATATAATTTTTTTGAAAGGTATATGCTTCTTTAGATTGTGAGAAATGAAATTTTGTGGAAGTTTTTGTAAAATTGACTTTGTTTTTCGGCATAAAACCTTTAATTTTTTTGTTAAGAAACATTTCTATCAAATTTGATAACCTCGAAAGATTTTTTTTGATAGTCGCTTTAGCATTTGTGGATAAACAAAAGAGTAAACTACCAGAAATTCTAATTTCACAAATTTTCAATTACTCTGCAATGTTTTTATTTTTTTTGTCCATTATTTATAGGAGGAGGAAACATGCCAACTTTTTCTTTCTTTCCCCTGTGCTTTTCCCCTCGCTTTTTGTTGGTAATAATAACTCTTCCTCTTTTTGTTTAGGATTGATAAAATTGAGTCTTGATCAATCCAAGCCATGTCTACCGGTTGCAATGGAGAATAAAGTACTTCCAACATCAATTTTTTTTTTAATTTATTTATCCGTGACAACTCATGGTAAGCAAGTAAGCATGACTGTTTTATGGTTTGAATCTAATTTTATTTGTACCGGAGTTGTTAAAGATTTGAGAGCTTATAAGAAAAGCTTTCAGGAGTATAATTATTATGAAATTGAACGTAATTGGTACTTGATTTGTGCAAGAAAAATAATATTAGCCTTCCCTCTAATCAAGTACAATTTTTTTTCATTGTCATTTTCCTTTAATTAATTCTTGTCCCTTTAATTGCCAACTTCCGGAGAAACAAAATAAAGACAAAAATTGTAATTTGTTCCCTTTGTTACACATGTTTGGTGGATTAATCAACAAATTGTAATTCAAGTAATATTGAGGTAGTCTTAAGGTCTCAGATTTTGCCTGTAAAAAAAAAACTCCAACATTGATGGTTTTAGTCTATTGGAGCCTTTAATAGGCTTTAATTTCATATATAAAAAAAAAGGCTTTAATAGGATTTACAATTAGATATCACCCAAAGATCAATCTAACTCGCGAGTGCCACCAACTGTTTCTCTTTGGATTTGGTTGAAGTCAAAATTGGCCGCCAAACCCACACAAACAAGAAATTCTAAATGGATGATTATTTAATATATAGTTTTGTTTTTTTTTCCTTTTAATTTTTTTATGCTTACTTTATTGATAATCACGATTTTCTTTTTTTTTTTCTCAATATATCCGTCACATAAGGAATATCATGTAGTTGTTGGTTGGTTAGAACTTAGAATGCTAATTGGGTTATCAAGGTCACATATTAATGCATATTGATATTTCAAATTTTCTAGTGGGTACCTAATCTCATTTCTAATGAAAATGTTATGATGGCCACCACCTTAAAGTGTGGAAGACCATATTCGGCCACATCACACTATTATGGGGCTTGTCTGAAAGCGTCGGAACTCGAACCCGAATCTTAGAGATGGCAGGCTAAAGGCTTTACCACTGGGCCACCACCTCCGGTGGTTACGTTATATGTAACTAAGTGTTATGTATATCTTAGTTAAATGTGTTGCACATAAGCGCATCTAGGCTATATAGTCCCCGCAATATAATTATAGTTAGAAATCTCGATGCAACTATAATAAAAATGTTGTAATTAGCAAGGTCCCCAAGAGTTAATGAAAAATTGACCAATTATTTCATATATGAGCAAATGAACTTACCCCAAAAACGATCCAAATTAATGGATGGGGTACATGGTATGGTTTGGAAGTTGAAAATTGACCCAAAGACTATCTATATATATATGGGATCAAAGAAACAGCCACTTGAAGAAGATCAGACTGACTCTGCTGAATTGTTCAACTTGAAGCTACAACACAAGACAACCCGTGGTTTCAAAGACAAGGCGTCATATTAGATACAGACAAGTGAGTCTACTATATTACATAATTAAAAGTTAGAACTGAAACAACTGAGATATTGGCATATTGCAGAGCCAACATGGAGATGATAGGAGATTACACACAACCTGCTGTCGCATACTACTACAATCATATTGAACGCACAAACTCCTACAAATTTTTCTTTTTCCCCGGGAAGCATAGATACTTTTAGACTTAATATAAAATCTTTACATAATAGCACTCCCAGCTCCACGAAACCAACCATGTAGGAGGACAAGTACGATTTACATATAGACTTTGCAACCCAAACTGCAAACAATTATTGGCAGACCTTGGAATACATACGAAAGTACATACGATGCATGACTTCCTTTGTAACCCCGTGATACGAAAATTTAACATTGCATATAGAATTATCTTGTTAGAATACAAGTGTGAGCGGTGTATCCCACATAAGAAAGCAAGAGACAATGAGTAACATATAAGTCAAGTGGATCTATATATTTAATACTTTAAGATTTTGGGTTACCATGTGGTATACTGGTCACGCGTATGGAGCTCACTCGGGTCTCGCGCTTTGTCTCCCCAATTTTCGGGCTACTCCCGAATTTAACACGTGGTAGCGGAGCCGATGGGACGGAATGGATTTGCGACATGGTGACCGTCCCGTGGTTACTGCCCCCATGTGGAAAGAAGAGCGGTTGGGCTCTTGGTCTAAGCTCGATTGAAGTTGTTCCCGTGGTTATTGTCCCCATGTGGAAAGAAGAGCGGTTGGGCTCTTGGTCCAAACTCGATTGGAGTTGTTCCCGTGGTTACTGTCCTCATGTCGAAAGAAGAGCGGTTGGATTCTTGGCCCAAGCTCGATTGGAGTTGTTTCCGTGATTACTATAAGGGTAGTAGACTCGTGGTCCATATTGAGGGGGCCGGGAGATTGTTGGAATACAAGTGATTTTGGAGGTGTCCTAGTCACGCTTATGGAGCTCACTTGAGTCTCGCGTATTGTCTTCCCCTTCTCGGGGACTCTCGATTTTAACAATCCTTTTACCCCTTTCATACATACCAAGTTACCAAAGTTATCACAACCTGACCAAGATGCCACAACACCGCAAGGCATATATATTATCTGCATATGCAATTATGAATCATTATCAAAATTCCGACATGCTAACTACAAGTCCAGAACGACAACTCTCAAACCTCAAAGTGACCTCCGGCCGGCCACGTCAATAAAATATATATAACATCATGCACAGTGATTGTTCCAGCAAAGAGCAATACCCCTCCAAATCCAATGTGTTTAGTTTCAATGAGGAACACCAAATCTGATTGATACCTTTACTTCACATGGAAAAGTCACTCAGAGCTAGAGGCCGGCTGCCTACCTAAGCTCAGACAATTCCTCACTAGCTAGGGAAGGACATGAAGCCTTAAGAACACCAAATATGAAACTAGCTAGCTAGCTAGCTGCTTCACCATTATAAAATGTTTGATGCTTAAACAACTAAAGTAAAACCCCCCATTAAAGGTTAAAGCGATCCAAAAAGAAGGATGTGGTTACCAAACCACTACAAAAAAAGGTGTTATTTGAGGAGGTTTTTTTGAACAATTTGCGGAGGTTTTGACCCCCGCAAATTGACTATGCTGCAATTTACAGAGGTTTCCAAAACCCCCGCTGTTACCACTCCCACAAACATTTTGCGGGGGTCGTTAAGGTGACCTCTGCTGCACCCCCGCAAATTGACTTGTCAATTTACGGAGGTCGATTTTATCAAATTGCGGCGGTTTATTACCCCCACAATATGACATATCCCTAAAAAAATTGCAAATTGCGGAGGTTAACTTTCATTTGGTTGTGGCGGTTTATGACCTCCGTTATTTGACTAATACCCTCAAAAAAAAATTGCGGGGGTTTTGAGCCCCCAATCATTTTTTTTCCCGAAAAATTAGTATTGTGGTATTTAGATTTCCTTTTCATTCTTCAAAAATTACAATAACAAAAATAAACAATTGACAATAAAAAATAAATTTTATTGATAATTCAAATTTTTTTTACATTGAATTCACCTACAATTCCAATAAAAGTAATACAAAATTTAGCTCAGTCCCCCACTGATTGCAAAATTGAGGATTGAAGGCTAAATTACCCTGAGTTGTCCTAAAACAAGTTTCAAATCACCAAGGCCAACTCCATTTCCTTTTCATCCTTCGTTTGCTGCAAATGAATAAAAGCCACACAAGATTGATCAACAGAGCTAATGAACAGAGAATAACTGGAATCAGAAAAACTAATACACCAAAAGTAACAGTGCTAATTAAGACAGATTAACTAGATAATATCAAACATGATCCTAGCCATATGACCTGAACCCTGAAGCCAGACATGACTTTTTCCAGCTCTGAGTGTTTTCTCATTGAGGTTTCAGAACACATTCATGTCATATCAAACTTGTGCTTGTGATTACATAAATAAAAAAACTTTCTAACAAATACCTTCAAGAGTCAATCCTTGGGTTCTGCAATAAGTATTTAGCATTTTGCAGAATACTGTTGGTCTCCTCGTTAGCAGCATCAAACAATCGCAGTTCTTGATCTCCTCCTGCTATTTCTCTATTTGTCCTGTGGATACTGCAAACAATGGATAAGTCACAATGACAATTAGATCAAAATCAGAAATCGTGTTTTGTTAACAAAGTACAGAAGGGCCCATTAGAAACAATTGTTCCACAAAGCCAACTAAAAGCTTTTCACTGTCAATTTGTACGATATTTTTCACCCCTTAAGCATTTGCTTTAGGCCCATACTTATATTATGAACTAAGCACAGGAGCTTAGCCTAATTAAAACAGTAGCTAAGCAAAAAAAGCACATCGACATGCGAAGAAGAGAACAGAAGATTAATTAACATGCAAAATCAGAATTACGCAGCGGAAATTCCAAATAATATATTTGGCTATGCTACCTCTTTCCCCCTCTTTTTGTTGTTTTGTTATTACCTTCTTCCTTGGTCTTTCTCAGCATCTATTGGTCATTGCCCCCAGTCATTTAATATTGTTAATTAACCCAAACTTGCATCACGTAATCAAGTATAAGGGTTTGATGACATGTACCATGACAATCCCATCTCTAGCCGAAAGAGCCACAACACCGGCACAAGAGACAGTCCCTGGGCATTCCTTCTCAAGAGCACCTTTTATTGTGCTAACGTACTTGAAATTTCTCATCCCAAAGCTTCTCTGTAATGCTTGCTCTGACTCAAATCCTGCCACTTCTTCAGTAAGAGTGATGCATCGCATGACTACGCAAATAAACAACCTAAAATTACTAGTGAGTCTTTACGTAGCTAGCCCAACCCAGGTTGGCTTAGCATTATAGTTTGTGTATATGTAACAGCTAATAAGATTTACCTTAACGATGCACTGGTGAAAGAGATTTCTGACCACCCAGGAAATTGTTGTGTTTCCATGGTCAGAGTGCAGCTAGATAACTTGTTCTGTGATGATCTCTTCAGCTCTCGGACAACCTTGGGCATAGTAATTTAGCTGGATTTGGCCACATGGAAAAGTGGAGGTAACTCCAGTGGCTAAAATGGAGGTTAGCTTCGCATTTAGTGTCAGGTATTGCCAACATTCAGGATTTAATCTACTGAGGCAACCCAAACTCTTGACTAGAACTAAAATCAGAGAAATTGAAGGGCAAAATTGCATCAATTTATCTCTCATTTTACATCACTAGATAATCATGCTAGATAAATATCCAGAACATCATCAAAGAATATTAAATAAGCTCTAGGGATCCTATACTGCTTAATTATTTCTACTCACAAAATTAAAATTAAAAAAAAACCATTAAGCAATTGGTTCTTCCACCCGAGCGACTAGAAACCTTAGATCGCATAGCAGAAAAAAAAAGCATCATATGACAGGAAACGAAAGGCAAAAGGAACAGAAAAAGAGAAAGGAAAGGAAACCACCTCGCATCTGTACTCGATCGTGACGGTGGGAGGAAGAGGATGCAGGGGTGGAGGCGGACACCGGAGAGAAGGAAGATGCGAGGAAGAGGTTGCAGCGGTGGAGGCGGACACCGGAGAGAGGAAAGACGCGAGGTTGCAGTTCCAATGGGACGGCGCGTAAGAAGAAACGAAAGAGGAGATCGATAGAGAGATTTAGGGAGTGGCGAGTGAGGAATTTAGGGATTCAATTTCATTGATATTGACTATTGAGAGAGAGATTTTGAGTCAGTTAGGGTTCAATAGAGATAGAATCTAAGGCTAATCGAAGAAGAGAGAGAGTCTTTTTTTGGTCAGTGTTTCTTTTGAGAAGAGTGTCGAGAGAAGAGGGATTTTGAGAAGGGAAAAAAATTGAGCAACATATACCGGGGGTTGGAGGTCCCGCAGTTTCTCATTAAAATCGAGCGAAAAATAAGAAAACAAATTGCGGGAATTAACCTCCGCTAAACGAAACATAAACCTATGCAATTTGATTCCATCTGTGGCGCTTGCTCAACCGCCGCTATATCTGACAATTTGTGGAGGTTAATCGCGAACCCCCGCAATAAAATGGCCGCAATTACCCTCTTTTTTTGTAGTGAACCTGTGGTACAGTGGTAGGCTAGAAGAGGAGAGGAAATTGGGAGGAGAGCGTCGCGGGCGACATCTTCGGGAGAAAATGGCCGTTTTACATGTCAAAATCTTATCTTACATCAACAACACAAATCGATGGGACAACTGCAGTAAAACTAAGGTATGGTGTGCGTTAGCTGTTATAGGTTTCAATTATTCCAATCTTTGTCCAACTAGCTCATAATTAATATGCAAATCATTTTAGCACATGAAACTTATTCCTTAAAAGGGCCCTGATTTGGCTAGCTGCTGCGTTGGTTTGTAATAGTATAGCTATGCACTCTATAATTCTAGCAGTTTAATATATTTTCCTTTTCCTGGCAAATAATTAAAAAAAAGAAACCTTAAGGGTTTGGTGTCAATTGTGAATCTTTTTGTTGTTTAAATATATATTAATAATTAGTAGAAGCAAAATGAATTCCTTAAGATAAAGGCACAAATATGTATAAATGACAAAAATATCTTTAGAGATTCAACCAAACCGGGTAATTAGGAACCTATATAAACTCATGCTGATTCTTTGTATTCTTACTTTTTTTCTGAACTGAAGAAGCTGTGATTTTTGCTCCTTTGTCAAGCAAGCCTAGCTACACATGAGTTTTTAATATCAGTGGCAGCAAATAATGGAAATTAAAGATAGGAAGCCAAGGTACGTATGATCATCAGAGCAAACTAAAAAGCGAAAATAAAAATGTCATTTGTGATCTAACCTATATTCACAGAAATTAACTGTAAAAACAACAAAAACAAAAATAATTGCGAAATAAGAGCGTTTGTCGTATAGCCATGCCTCCAAGCAGGCTACCTAACATATATTTTTTATAGCAGTGATATGAAGGAAAAATTCTCATGAAAAGCTTGCGAAATTAAACAACCAATATACGACGAGGACAAGTCGTTCCATACACATAAATTATCAAATAATAGGAAAAGGTGCACCCTAACCTGGTAGGGTGCGTGGTACCTGAATTATATTCTTTTTTAGGATTTACCTATTTTTGATACTCAAGGAACTCAAAAACTACTTAAATTCCCCTAATTTTCAAGTATTCATCGGGACCAATCTATAACTCCTTAAATAAACACCGAAAAAATATCACCATATCACAAAATAGTGTTAGCATTTAGAATTGGGTATTGGAAGGAAAGTCCATAACTGCGGTTCTAAATTAAAAAAGTAAAAATACTACGAGTAAAATGTCATTTTCTTTGTCTGTTGTTGTTTGTTGAAGTTGCGGGCTTAATTTGACGGTCTCCAAGAAGAGCCGGCACCAGAAGAAGCCCCCCTATACTATAAATAACCACCACATATTGAGGGTTCGCCAGCAACTTAATTATGGAAAAATTTTGGCTCGTTGACTTGAGAAATCATGAATACTACGACCTGAATTCTTATTCAAAATTGCTTGCGTGCTTCTTGTTCATATTTTAATTTTTCTGACCAGCTAGAGCTAGCTATATTCAATCTTTTTGTTGTCTTTGCAATAAACTATCCAAGCATCTAGTTCTTCTAGAAAACGCCTATATTCGGCCTCCTAATTTCTTTTATTGGGTGTAACGCCCCGGTTTTCCGTTTTTGGATTTATAAAGAAAATTCCAAATTTCGGTAATGGAAATAAAATTAACTTATTTCCCCTTCGGATTTATTAATTTTAAGCGGTAATATGTCGCTTTTGAGCTTTGTCTGACGTAAAACGCGTTTCGGGACGAAACACGATGTTTACCGTAGTTTTAGTTAAAACTACGTCGTTTTAGGATTTTGAAAAAAAAAAAAAGGGGGAAGAGCCAACCTGGGTGGGTTGACTTTTCATGCTATATCGGCAGTTAGCCGGAGTTGATTTTGTGATATTATGTCGGCGTGATGCCGTGATGGCTTACTACTTGTTAAGCCGGTTGATCTCATTTACTTTTATAACATCTCGTTGTTAATACATTTTCATGGAAAATGTTTGTATGCCGAAGCATCGGTCTTTGTACCCCGGGTTTCAAGAGTATTTTGGTAACTCTTTTTCATTTAATTATTTATTTTTATTTAATTGGGGTACGGGCTTCCACAGTTGGTAGCGGAGCAGGCTTCAGATCCTTGGTTTTAAAAGAAAAGTGACCTTAAATTACTAGTGATTTTAGCGTTAAATCCGGTTTCCTATTTTGAGACTTAAAAGTGTTTTGACTTGTTTGCATTCATATAGGCATTATTATGGATCCACCGTAAGACATGCACAATGCTGAAGGACAGGATGAAATTATGCCATAATTAAACGGAAACATAAATGTTATTAATAGTACTAATAATACCATTACAAACAGAAACATTACATTGATCTTGATATTTTATAAAAAGGGAAATATTACAACGATTTTGATATTTTATTAAAATAGAAAATACATCAAACGGTTCGGAACGACGTTAACACGGAAGCTGTTGGGATCGCTATTGATGTTGACCGTGACTCTGTCGCTCCACAAGAGCCACATGCCGCCTCTGTCGCGCTGGCCAGGAATCTCGAAATGGTTGGCTTGAGGGAACCGGAGTGGGATGAGACCGTGATCGTCCCGTGGTTTCCACTGTGTCTCCGTCAGAAGAACCATATTCGGTTTGTACTGGTTCTTCAAGTCCCTCAGCGTACGTGTTAACTCTTGAGCACGCCTTGCAACTCCCCTGCAGTTCCACACCAGCAGCCGTACCTTGGGCCAAGTTGGAGGTAAGCGCGTCATTCTGGGTATGCTCTGAGCCGTCATCGAGAGCTGGTAATAGGCACCTTGCTCCACAGTCTGGCAAGTGGACTCCAGGTTGAACTCCTGAAGCTGTCGGAGATGAAGAACATCACGGAGTTTGCCGATCCGTAGTAGGATGTCCTCAGAGTGCCGCGATCCTCCAGGAAGAACACCTCTTCCATTGGTGTGACAAAGAACCGCGATGAGTAGAGCTCGTCGACGAAGACCAGTCGGGGCATCCTGCCGAGCTCGTTCGGTAGTTCTTCGGCACGTTCATTGACCATGTTGTAGGCCAGTCGGTTTCTTCTGCCAAGGTTGGCACCTTCGACAAAGAAAACTGATGATGGGGCAGGCATTGTGTTTGAGCGTATAGGTGTTTGGTTTTCTTGAGTTTTGAGGATTCTTTGTCTGGGCGTGAGGTTGCTTTAAAATGCTTTGGATGACTTACCCCTCATCCTACCATCTTTTATAACCTTAGGAGGAGCGTGTTTATTACGTTCGAATTTCAAGTTTCTGCGTTTTGAAATTTTACCGTTACTCCATTTATTACTTCGACATGCTATGTGTTTGTTGTTCGGACAATAAATGCCAGAGTTTACCAGTCCTTTCTTACCTTACAATTTTCAATTTCCTGGGCTACTTCATTTTAGTCTCCTTAAGACTTGTTCCCACATCCTTTGTCACATGCACTCGTGACCGTTGTGGCTAGACCGTGGGGACCACACCTCGAGTAGAGTGCGTGTGCGACATGCTTACAGCTGTTCGGACAACGCGGAGAGGTGCGAGACGAGACAGACGTTTTTGGCTCATACGGACAATTGTGGACAAGTGGGTAACGTGTCTTTCGAGGAAACAGGATGTTCCCGTGATCATCGCCTTGCGAGTTAACGGACGTCTTTTTCCACGAGGGAAACCAACGCCACCGTTAGCTGTGAGCGTTACGTTTCTCGGGATCGAGGATGTTCACGATCGATCTAGGGCGCCGAACATGGAAACATGTGTTATTGTAACCTCTTAATGTTTTGACTTTATTAAACGGGTTTTGCCTCATTTATAATTCCTTTATGTTTGATTTCATATCTTTATTGCTGGTTTTAATCTGTTTAAAATGAAATATCGTAACATAAGAGTTTGGATTTACGAAGAAAACTTATTTTATTGATTTCGAAACTTTTACAACAAAATAGAAAAGCACTCTACGGAGTTACATGATGTTTCAGATCGGTTACAAGTTTTTGTATATTCGCGACCTGAGAAGAAAGTCCCATACAAGCCAGTTCAATTTGCATCACTGCAGTGTGGACCTTCTTCACTGAAGTGTCCAGTTGCTTCATTATCTGCAGTGGTGTGCTGGACTCAGCTGCTGCCTTGCCTTTCCTATCTTTTGCATCCTTGTTACCAGAAGGTCCTTCCTTGCTTACACGCTTCTTTCGCCATCTTGGGGGAATCACCATATGCTCCTTTAGGCCGATGATATTGGTCTTGAACTGCTTCTTCGGGGGTTCCTCATCGGAGCTTGTCGGGAAAGCTCTACCACCGATGTAACTGTTATCCTCTGAGTCAGAGGTAGTACGGGATCTTAGTGGTGAGTCCATAG
Source organism: Turnera subulata (assembly GCA_028386065.3). Lineage (NCBI taxonomy): Eukaryota > Viridiplantae > Streptophyta > Magnoliopsida > Malpighiales > Passifloraceae > Turnera > Turnera subulata. The sequence continues at coordinate 120,507 of JAKUCV010004922.1, forward strand.
TTGTGTGTGAGTTCTCAATTATTAGGTTCGGTTTATATAAGCGGAAGAAACACCGCTTAAGGGTACAAGCGACATCTCGCAATGAGTTCGGACACCTGGTGGAGAATACCAGAAACTTATCGTGGTAGGACCTACGGACTTGATGATTGAATTTCGAGGACGAAATTCTTTTTAAGGTGGGTAGAACTGTAACGCCCCGGTTTTCCGTTTTTGGATTTATAAAGAAAATTTCGAATTTTGGTAATGGAAATAAAATTAACTTATTTCCCCTTCGGATTTATTAATTTTAAGCGGTAATATGTCGCTTTTGAGCTTTGTCTGACGTAAAACGCGTTTCGGGACGAAACACGATGTTTACCGTAGTTTTAGTTAAAACTACGTCGTTTTAGGATTTTGAAAAAAAAAAAAGGGGGAGGAGTCAACCTGGGTGGGTTGACCGAGCCTAGCCAAACGACACGTCGTTCGGCCGGGCTAGGTCACACCCCCAGGCGCCTTCTTTCCTTCTCCTTCTTTTTTTTCTTCATTTCTCATTCTATTTTCTTTTCTTCCTGTTGCCACTCCACCCAGCCGCCGCCGCCTCAACGGCTTTGTCTTCCACTACCTTCCTCAATCACTCCTCAACGGCCATTTAACCCGAAACCTCCTCCCTCTTTCCTTCTTCATCTTTTCCTTTCCGAGTTCTTCTTCTTCATCATCTTTTCCTTTTTCTTCTCCCCTCCAATCCGTCCCTGCAACCATCTCGCCTTCTCTCTTTCCGTTCACAAAACCCGCCGCCGCCACCCTTAGCTGCATCTCCCTCCTGACGCCACCGTCAATCATCTTTGTGCCGCCGCCACTGCACCGTGTGAGAGGGTGGTCTTGAGGCACGAGCTTGGGCCGAAACCGCGAAGAGAAAAGGCGGGTTGTCGCCGCCTCCACTGGTGAGCTTCTGCCTTCATTCTCCCCTTTCTCTTTCGTTTAAGTCTAGGTTGTTAGTTGGCTGATTTGCATCGATCGAGTTGGGTGTTAATCGAATTGAATGGGGGTTGTTGAGTTTGTGTGTTAAGGTCGAACGGTGGCGGTGTCTTGTGCGGGCGGTTGTTTTGTGGCTGGAGTGGTCGGGTCTTGGTCGAGCAGTGGTCATAGGAGCACCGGCGCGTGCTGGTGGACATCGAGCAGGGGATTCCGTGACTCAGTTGGGTGTTGGAGTTGCAGGACTTCAGGATTGGATGGTGTGATTCCGGTGAGCAATTTCAGCTTTAATTCTTCATTTTCTTCTATTCGTTTGGACGTCTCTGGTTTGTGTAGTTGTTTGAATGCGCTATATGTTCGTTTCTTTGGATCCTAGGTAGGCTGTTGTGGTTCATTGTTGGTTTGGTGGATTTTCCGGCGAGGGTGACCGGAATCCGGCGAGAGCGCACTATTCCGGCGAGGGCTCGGGAATTTTCCGGCGAAGGCTCGGGGTCTGCCCAACAGACTATATTTCTCGTTTTTACGAGTGTTAGACGGTAATTACCTATGTTTGTCTCGGTTATGCCATGTAATTAAATTTTGGAATTTATTTACCGAAATACATTTATATTAATATATTTAGTAAATTGCGGATTTCCGAGAGCGGAGAGTTAGAGTGTGTGGCCGGGAGAATTTACCGACACGTAGAGAATCTAGGCCGATTAACCTTAGGCTCGGGATGGCTTTAGGACGGTTTTTTAGGAAAACCGAGCCCAAGCCCAATAATCTCATTTTGAAGTTTAGAATGTTTTATACGGACTTAAAATACGGACTTAAGGCCCAATCACGGATAATTAAAGTACGAACTTAAGAACGGGCTCGAAGCCCAATTACATAATCGGTAAAAACATGGACTTAAAGAGGTGGGCTTTTGGCCCGGAATTTGTGACTAAGAATTTAGCGGGCTTTAGGCCCGAGAATTTTTAATGGACTTAAACCGATGAACCTTAGATTCCTAATCGTTGGAGATATAGATGAGAAAATATCCTTTCGGACTTAGACCCGGAAACCTTATAATCGGATAGTTAGGGTCGGGAGTTACTCGATTGAAACACACCATTAGCATACATACACGTTTTATTCCTAAAATTGGTTTAGTGATTATATTATGTGCCAGTATTCAGGCACGGGAGATACCTCGGGAGCTGTAGACTCGGATCGGGAAGAAGTCATAAGCTGCATTTTTGAGGTGACATTACAAGTCTTTTTGTATATGTTTTGTGAATGCATGTTGGTGTGGTTTGTTTGTTTACTTGCCTTGGTTGCTACATGCGATGATTGGAAATATATACTTGATTGTTCTCACATGCCTAATTCTATATGAAACACTGCTGTGAAATATAACATGTAATATGGGCCGCAGGCCCGGATGAAACAGGGACACTTACAATTCACACTTACCTGAATGACATAACGTACTTCAACAGAAATGTAAAAGTGTAATTAAGAATAAAATACTAAATTCTACTGTGGTGTCGGTTGGTAGCCCCGAGGGAGGGTTGGGTACCCTCGGGTCACATTATGCTGTTTAGCATGCCCAGGGGATGTATGTGCACCCCTGGAGGACTTGCACCGGTTAGGTGTGTCTGAGTGCACCCTCAGGTAGCTAGCGGCCACTCGAGATTTATCAGTGATTTTTGGCCTCAGAATCTACCCCTTCTGAGGTTCGACATTTGGGTTTCACACCCTGATCTGATCAGATGCGCTACCGAGACTTGACTCACAGTAGAGGGCCCATAATAATAAAAATGATAATAATGATAACAATAAAAATAACGCAATGAGCTCAAATAATACGAACTATAATACAAAAAAAAAACATTTATGTGATGCTGTGTGATTCTGATTTGCTTGTATGCTGTACTTGTGCTCGTGAACTACTCACCCTACGAGCATGACTTCACTTTCATGTATACTTAGACTTTTAATGTTCACTGAGTAGGCGACTCACATAATCGCCACCGTTGTTTTTCAGACTTTAGTTAGCGTGCAGACTCACTTATACCTTCGGCTCAGAGATCAGACGCAGTCACTTCAGCAGGTAGTTGTGCATTATCTCTCGGTGGGATCCATAGGGCCATATGCATGATATTTTCTATCTTGAGTATTATTATTATTTTCATCTTCCGCTGCATGTGAAATAATTCGAGATGTCATAAATATTTTATCTCTATATCGGCAGTTAGCCGGAGTTGATTTTGTGATATTATGTCGGCGTGATGCCGTGATGGCTTACTACTTGTTAAGCCGGTTGATCTCATTTACTTTTATGACATCTCGTTGTTAATACATTTTCATGGAAAATGTTTGTATGCCGAAGCATCGGTTTTTGTACCCCGGGTTTCAAGAGTATTTTGGTAACTCTTTTTCATTTAATTATTTATTTTTATTTAATTGGGGTACGGGCTTCCACATTGGGCCTGATAATTGCGTTGTGTGAGAAGAGAAAAGGAAAATTATGGAGTTCTTTAATTTATTTTCTCCCTTTTTTCTCTTTTCTTTTTTGAAATATTTTTCCTTTTTTTTGGGTAAATAACATTTCCCACCATTAAAATTAACAATCACCTGCCCATACTTCACCTATTATTCGCCTTAGAATGTAGATCACGTAGAGAATGAGAATCAACTAGTTAATCAATTAACTAAATCCTTCGAAAAATGTTCATTTAACTTAATCCAACCGTACGTCTTTGTCTGTTTTTTTTGTTTCGCATCCGGTATCCGGAGCCAGGGGCGGATTACACAAATTTTCTGAATCCGCTCCCTGTCCGGAGCTTTGCCCCGACTAATCCGATTCGACCCGGGTCGCGCACCTGGGTATAGTGGGTGAGTCTCCCAATGAAAATTTTCTGCATACATGAGGACTCGAACTCGAGACCTTACTTAAGCAGAACCAAGTCGCTTACCACATAAATCAACCCCACATTGGTTACCGTACATCTTCCTCTCCTTACTCTTTTTTCGATAGTAAAGAAAGGATTTTCATATATAGCAGTTCTTGCAACCTGCAACTATTATCTCCGATTTTGAATGTTTTAGCGTTTTAGGTGAAAAGTCATCTAAGAGTTGACGAAAAGACATATGCATGATATTCACCACCTTGTTTTTTTTGGTAAAGATAATGTTCACCTTATTATTTTGTCATTCGCAATATGTGACGAAGTGGTTGCAGAACCAAACGGCGAAGTAAAATCTGCAGTGAAAAGCGCAACTGAGTTCTGTGTTACTGAATTGATGGTGTGAAGTACGTCATGATTGATCTTTTCTTCCTTCCTGATCCAGAATTGATTCTTTATTATTGCGGTTTTCTCTTTTTGAGTCATTTCCCTGTTGAAATCGACAAAAAAAAAAATTTCCCTGTTGAATAGATCTCAACATCCAAAAGCCTAAAATGTTTGCCTGTGCTCGCTTTTTGGGCCTGGGCCTGTCCATAATACGGAAATTGCTCAACAAATCCAAATTTATAACATTGTTCACACCCAAAAGGCAATTTTATAACTTTATCCTACAAAAATTCTCTCCCTCTTTACTTTTTTTTTTTCCACAAATCTTGCCATGCAGTTGGGAGAAATGAACTATCTACTCGGGGTATATAATTGAAATAACATTTAAAAATTGAAGTATACAATTACAGTAATTAGAATTTAGAGTATACAATTAGGACAAAAATTATTAGAAACCCTCACGAACTTTCGGTATAGAAAGTATGGAGGTGTGAATTTTCCTTTATACGGAATATCTTCCTCCTGTGCTGTGGTTGTTCCCATCGTAGCATACATAAATAAAGGGGAAGCGAAAAAAAGAAAAACAAACGGGGAACCGGTAAAATGAAGAGTAAAAGGTAAAATGCTAAACTTAACTATGGTTAATCTGCAGGCATATCTAACTCAACCATGGTCAAAGAAAACCACGAATATTCACCCAATTATTCTTGTTGCAAAATGATCAACCCGATGGATTCGATCAACAATCTAGGGTTAGGGTTTGCATGAATCATCAAATGGAGATGGATTATGTCACCGATTTCCCCCACAATCACATGGATCGCCGTCCCAGAAAGAGACCGAGGTTAGGTTGGGAAGCTCACTCCAATAAGGTGCGTCACCTATCCTGTTCTATTTATGGCTTTATCCTTCCTCAATCGCTTACTGGAAAATAAGAACATCTTGCTGAATTTGTAGTGGGTATGGCCAAAAGATGGAATCTTGGGGTTGAATTGTTTATGAAATGATCGATTTATTTTGTTTCCATTGAGTTAATCTCATAAGAAAGCCTGTTTCACTCTATTTGCACTGCTGTTTACCAAACTGAACTAGCTTCTCCAGAATCGCTCCTCTCACCAGAAGTCATGTTGATTATGATGTTTAGTTGCAAGGATGCCTTTGGTATTCCTTTATTTCTCGGTGGATGCAATTTGATGCTGAAGTTATCTTAACTGTTTAGTTATTGTAGAGTGTTTCTTTTGGTATAGGTATATGAGAGAACTGTAAAACAGGGAGTAACTTTTCAATGACTTTAATTTAGTGGAGTATGAACAAATGGTTGTGTGTAGGCTCAGTCAGGATTGCGTTGTGGGCAAGAGGTTGGAAATGGGACAAGCATTGGATCATCGAGGGTACCTCCAGAGCATGCCAGTCTATTTCTTAAGGGATTGACTAAAAAAAGCTCTCCTCCCTGGCGACATGATGACAAAGATGGGCATTACGTGTTTGGTCTTGGGGAGAACTTAACCTCTCGCTGTAATTACACTTAATCACCGTTAACAAGGCCTCTGTCTAGATTATTATGTGCCTTGCTCTGTTGCATGCTGACTTCCAGTCCCCAAATCAATTGCTGTTTCATAGTACTAATGCTTTTCCCATCGAGTTACTTTCTCATCTTTTCTTTCTGAAGCTTATGGGTTTTCAATTTGTTTTGAGGGGATATCTTCAAATTGAATGAGTTTCAAGAGTATCAGTCTTCTTTTACCACAAAAAAAAAATGAAGAAGAATAAAGTATTTTCCAGTGTCCTTGGTTGTATTTCTGTCTGGAAAAATTGTGCCCATTTTAGGTCAGACAATGGCAGTATAACTCCACTGTACAAGCATGAGCAATGGAAAATTTTCCAAAATCAACATGTAATCCCAGACTCATTTCTTAATGAATTCTTTTATGATTTCCATCTTTCTTTCTGGCTTTGTTTGCCAATAAGAGCCTTTTTAAGTTTAAAACTGAAGTTGTTGGTTGCTTCTCTCCCAATTACTTTAATTAGATTTTGTGGTTCCCTTATATCTTCTTTTGTGTAATTGCAGATAACATTCAGAGAAAAATTGGTGAAGGTTAGTGGACCTTTTTTTGTCTGTTTATTCTGGAAAATAAAGATAGTAGCTTTTTTCATGTGGTTCTCCATGTTCCTTTACTGTTATTCTCCCAGGGGATGGATTTAATTCTAATGAATGCTTTTATATGGCATTTCTGAATTCTTTCAATTCTACAGGAACCTTTGGTCAGGTTTTGGAATGCTGGGACAGGGAAACAAGAGAAATGGTTGCCATAAAAGTTGTAAGGAGTATTAAGAAATACCGTGAAGCAGCAAAGTTAGAAATTGATGTCCTCCAGATGCTAGGAAAGCATGACAGGAATGGCAGTCGGTAAGTGTAATTTTTCTCATGCTCGTATCATTTCCCTCCTCTTCATGTTGACGGGTAACTCTGTCCGTTATTAAGCCAAGTACTTTTTTGCAGCTGTGTTCAAATACGAGACTGGTTTGATTATCGCTACCATATCTGTATTGTAAGTATATTGTTTTCTTTAGAACATGACATATTCATGATGATGTTATTTTTACATCTTCTTCAATATTCTGGGTTTTAAGAATTGATGGTGGAGTTACATGGTTTTGTCAGGTATTTGAGATGCTTGGACCAAGCTTGTATGATTTTCTCAAGAAAAATGATTACCGCCCTTTTCCAGTTTCTCTTGTCCGTGAACTTGGCAGGCAGCTTTTGGAATGCGTAGCATGTGCGTTTGTCTTTGATTATGCAACTTCTTTAAGCTTTTGACAAAATTAATATTTACTTATCTGGATTCTGGACTAATGATTCTATTCTTGGGAAATCACTCACTACTTCTGCTTTGATTCTTGACTATCTCTGTGGCTAAATACTTCTTTTTCCCAGTAAGGGTGATACTGACATTGAGGCTTCTAGAACACTTATGTTTTCATGACATTTTGCAGTCATGCACGATTTGCGCCTTATTCACACTGACCTGAAGCCAGAGAATATACTTTTTGTTTCTCCGGAATATGTAAAAATACCAGATTACAAGGTACATAATTCTGTGACCATTTATATATCCGGGAGTGCTAGACTAGTGAGCATCACAGTTCACAAACTGTTATTTTCTTTTTGTTATTTGTCAAAAGGTTTTGCCTCCTTTGATTCTCAAAAAAAAAAAAAAAGGTTTTGCCGTTTTTATCTCGTGACAAATGGTGACATGGAATTCCATAATGGTCCTGGGTTTTATGTTTTTATTTCTTGGCACTGATTCCTACTGCAGATCCCACTACAATCAACAACTGAAGGAACCTTCCACAAGAGGTTGCCAAAGTCAAGTGCTATCAAGGTTATTGATTTTGGTAGCACTGCTAATGGGCAACAAGTTCACAGCTACATTGTATCTACCAGGCACTATCGTGCACCAGAGGTTATTCTTGGTATGCTAGCCATCTGCATGAATTTTCTTTTCCCCATACGTTACAGGCTTGAAATCACGCTTGCAAGCTTGTTTTGTTCTTCAGGACTTGGATGGAGTTATCCATGCGATTTGTGGAGTGTTGGTTGTATATTAGTAGAGCTTTGCTCAGTAAGTGACAAACCTGGGGTTCTAGGAGGCAGCTAATTCTTCTGCCTAAAAAATATTTTGGAAAACATTTACATGGCTTATTCAAAAATTAAAAGTTCACATTTAGTGTAATATTTATATGCTTGTGTGGATTGGTTGCAGGGAGAAGCGTTGTTTCAAACACATGAGAATTTGGAACACTTGGCCATGATGGAGAGGGTTTTAGGGCCATTACCTCAGCACATGTTGAAAAGAGCAGAGTATGAGCTCCATTTGGACTAACCTGTTATTTTAACCCTTAAATTATACAACTCACTACATCAACTTTTACATTTGCTCAGCCGACATGCTGAAAAGTATGTTAAAAGGGGCAGGTTGGACTGGCCAGATGGTTCAAGCTCTCGGGAAAGTATTAAAGCTGTTACGAAGCTACCTCGTCTTCAGGTAGATAGGCATCACTTTTTTTTCCCCCCCTCTGACAATCTAAGAGTTAGAGCAGGTTGCACAACTTTGTTGCTTATTTTTAGCCAATCCATGTCATTCTAGACTCATTCTTGTGTTTATCTGTAGAATATAGTGATGCGACATGTTGATCACTCTGCCGGTGACATCATTGACCTCTTGCAAGGCCTTCTCAGATATGACCCCTCCGAGAGGCTGACAGCTCATGAAGCCCTCAGACATCCCTTCTTTACAAAGGATCATTACAGGCGATTTTAAGTTGATATATGATGTTTGTTTGTCATGTGATGCTTGATTTGGTAATTTGGTGAGTGAAGATGTGTGCTGCTAGTGAAGATGCCGCATTATCACTACATTTGGTGGCTTCAGGAGGCAGTGTTGGAGCTTAGTATCTAACGAGAAATTTTGGGCTTTTCTTTTACTTGAGCCGAGAATTTGTAAATTACCTGTCGTCACAAGAACTTTTCTGTTTGTCCAATTTTTGTACCGAGCAGTGCTACATCGCTTTCGAGTAGTTTTCTAGAAAACAGTTTGGCTGAATGCCTTACGTTTGTGTTGTGTTGTTGTATAGGAGGGTTAATGCTAAATAATGTCTTCTCAACTTTGCCATCAACGGTTTTTCTGATATCATTGGATATGTTCTTTCAAATGGGTGATAAATAATTAAATAACAAAACAACAGGAAATTGGCTTGTGTTAACCACTGCACATTCTAGTGTCATTCCTCCAAAAGCATCACCACAGGCAGCAAAGCTTCTTGTCACTTCCAAAACTTGAATCTGGTATTTGGTTAATGTTTCCTTTTGATAAAAATAAAGAAATGCTGTGAAAACTAAATGAGATTATGTTCTTTTTTTTTCCTGTGTTGTACCTGTGGGAGTTGCTAGAAATCACAGCATAAGATGTGCCCTGACGATGTCTGAGAGATTACAAATAGTACTTACAAACAATGAAATGAATATTGGAGATGATCTTTACAGCGCACGAAAGAGAAAATTTATGCAAAAATTAATCCTTACAGGTTTGAAGACAATCACAGTCAAAGCAAGTTCAGAAGTACAAATCAAAATGGGTCCCCATCTCAACGTTTTGTTCTGCATTTGGTACCTAGTAAAACCCCATTAGGAGGGCCAGCCACCATAACGTGGCAATGACTGTACAAATGATATGAGTATCTTAGGAAACTCCCCAAATAAGACCTCACCCGAAACACTCCCTTCACTTGTAATATAACTCCATTTCTGTTGACCTGGGTCTGAAGTTGTTGGGTTTCCAATAAAGGAAGTCGAACCTGGCTAGTAACCATGTGAATATTTGCATACCTGGACTGGCCCCTTTCTGCCTTGAAAGGTTCAATATATTGAGTGGCAATCAGCGTACTCCCGTAGTACAAATCAATGATCACTGAACTGAAGTCCACACTCACTTTCCTGCTGGGATTGCTAAAGTTTGCTAGCAATGAGAGGTCCGCATTGAGTAGATTGCCCGCATCAACGTAGGCAGCATTAAGTGTGGCACTAGACACGTCGAACCGAGGGCTACGGGGACGATAAACGAGATAGACTATGAGGACAATGATGCCTCCAAGAAATATTACAATCCAAAAGATTGCGCAGAAGACTGCACCTAACCATGTAATAGGTTTGGTTCGAGGAGGTCTTGGTATGAAAAAGCCCTGTTCTGCTGGTATAATACCTGCTGCACCCTGAGGCTGGGGACGGCTGCGATCTTGATGCTGCGGTTGGATGTCCTGGGTGGGGCTATGGCCTTGATCTCGGCGCGGTGGCTGCTGCACTGGCAGGGGAACATGTTGGATATCACTGTGTTGCGGAGACTTAGGACGTTGATTATCTCGTTCTGGAACTTTAGGCTTTGCCTGGGAATGTTGATCAGGACGATGCAGTGGATTGTCATACCATGCAGAATGGTAGGGTTGGTCACCATGTAGAGGATAATGCGACTCGGGGTGAGGCTCTTGATGTGAGGGGTCACCATGCAGTGGAAAATGCGACTCAGAATTGGGGTCTTGACGTGGTACTGGTGGGATCCAAGGACTGCTATAGCTTCCACGCTGGGGTGGCACCCTCCGTGGACCTTGAGGTTTGGAAGCTTGGCCTGAAGCTTGATCTCTGTTCTGTGACTTTGAACCTTTTGGTTTAGACCCCTGACCCCTGCTTGGCAGCTGTGTCGCTGGTTCCTCTCGAGGCTGGTTTTGGTCGTCATGACGCAAGGGCCTCAACTCCTCATGTCTGGATGGCGCATCCAAACGTGGGCTTTCCTGCTGTTTAATGAAATGAGGGTTAGTTTCAGGATGCCGAGACATGGCAGTACGTGTGCTCGATGGCGAGAAATGACGAATTCTGGAAGAAGCGAGATATGAAGAGCTGTCACCAGTAAGGCAAATGGAAAAAAGGGATGACTTCACGAGAACTTCAAGAAGGATTCACGTCAAGGCAAGGAATCAAACATAAGCTAATTACGAGAGGCAAGTAATCTTTTGCGATGCCTTTTCTTTTTATTTGTCCATTAAGATAGGCTAGCCCAGGATCCATGATCCATGTCCTCCAGGATTATAGAATCACATAATTACAGGGTGACTAGTTGGAGAAGCAGAATTGAACAGAAATATCTGATATATATTTAGAATAATGAGGTCTACGCAGGTATCGTTAGTTTATGGGGAAAGAAATTCTTGACTTAAAATATGAAAAAGCTTGGCAGTATGGCCGTCAAAAGGAGGCAGACGGAATTTGTCTACACAACCGTAGGACACCACTCTTCTATTTTATCACTTTCCGCCCAATTGTAAAGAGAATTTCTAGGAGTATTAATAGCTTATTCCTTGATTGCGACTGTTTATACCCCATCCTTTGCTCCCTCAAGCCATTAACTTTCAGTCCACTCGGCTGCTTCCAACTCTGCAATGATTTGGAATAGACTTCCCTTGGGCAAAATGCAATCAGGGCGAGGATTATGCATTTTTTCTTTCTAGTTGACGGAGAGAGTGATAAACCATCGCCTTAGAATGATCAACCAGAGAAAAGGGGCGAACTTTCATCGGGAATTATGAACCCAACCAAAGTCCAAACAATGAACTGATTCTGAATCCATGAAATAAAACTTGCCTGGGAAATTTACGTATGGACAGCCTCATCTTCTTTCAGTCAAGATAATCGTTACCTATCCTGGCTTTACGTTGTGAGAAGCAGCAGTTCTGGCACTCAACATGGTCGGGAAGGGAACAGTGTCTGAGGATTAGGCCTTGCTTCAAATGTCTCTGAGCCACCTTTGTAGAGATCAGAACCACAAATTAGAGACAGGTGTAATCCTGAACTCTCAGAATATGGCCTTCTAGGATACTTTGAGTTTACCAATCAGTGCAACTGACTGAATGAGCCAACCTCATTCACATCTTTGTTAATTCACCACATCTCTGCAAGAGCTAGTAAACATGCCAATTGAGATTTCACATCAGTCAAGAAGTAGAAGGGATAACCAGGGCATGAAAGGACGTTTTGACTGTTAAATTGGCAAACATACACTTGCACCTGGTTGCTCAACCTGACTCGGTCATTGATGATTTTGGGGGATAGACACTGGTTTTAGGCCTGGAAACCCTAAAGGAAGGTTGGTTAGTTGAGTAGAAGGGAGAAAAGCAATGATTGACAACACATTCCTCATCAAGAGAATACATCATTATTAAGGGAGCTGCAAGGGGAAAATTTATAAACGGAAAACCTGTACAATATCAAAGTGCATTGACCTTATAACCTAAAAGCTAAAAGAAAATTTAATGTATGGAATTCATATGTAATAGCACCGCATTCTGCTGTGAAAAATGGAACTTGTGAAAGAAGAAGAACTTACAATTTATTAAGGCATTGAGAACCACAACTCTCCTTCCCACTATCATTGTCTACTCTCTAGCGTCCCAAACTGCGCAAGTACAAGTATAAAATACAAATATTCAATCAGAGACAAGTAAAAGAAGAGAAATAACAACTCATTAAAATTTCTTGCATACCAATCAGAAACATGTTCCGAACCAAAGAGTGCGAATCTTACTATAACAAGCATAATCGGACTTAAAATGCACTAGTCCCTTTATGCACATGCGGATGAAGAAAATTTCACCCACATTAGCAACATTTCAATACAAATTACGTGCAATTATCACATTCCTTTAGTGTCACCTTACTCATCCTCTCGTGGTTTTTGTGTCTAACAATAACATATCCCATATCCTAGGTAACATGCATACCTCTCCTTTATCATAACTTTACTTATCATATGAAAGCGGAAGAAAATTCACCTTCTTTCCAGAAAGTGTCTGGCAAGCCAAGTACTCAAACGTGAATCTTCATTTAGCAATATATACCTGACAAGACATCCAACCCAAAGATACTTTAACTTAGGTTCTCTGACAGACTGCAAAAATATACCAAAAAGGAGGGGGTAAAGAATATCCTGAGCACATTATTTCTGAGGAAATTATATTTTCAGAGATTAACAAAATACGAAAACTGTAATAACCCATTAATAGTGCAAATAAAGCACTATCAACAGGATAACCATTGATTTACCTACTTCATAGGCCTCATTCAACACTCATTTCCAAAGAAAAGAGCAAAAAGAAAAAACATTTTGAAATTCATGCAGTTATCATGCATTAAAGAGGTGATGCCTTTTCACTGGCAGAAGCAAAAGACACCTGATTAAAAGCAGTCAAACTTCCAGGAGGTTAACAACTATTCCTCCAAGTATCAAAAGGAATTTGAATGAACTCTTTACTCTTGAACTGGCACACAACATGGATTAAGATATGTCATAGGATAATCACTGTTTAACGGGATTTCGCAAGCAGAATACAAGGACCACATTGTGTAACTAGTCGTAGCAAATACTGCTCCTAGTACAGACCGTTCAACTTCAGTTTCAAGTACCTTTATTATAACTGCCATTAGACTAGTTTCAAGGTTTCCATGTCCTCTATAGAAAATAGGACCAAAAATGATGCTGCTGCAATTAGTTGTGGTGAATGGTTGATATATATTCCTATTGCAGCTGAGAACAAATGTCAATGGAAAAGTTCAGTTTGATGCTTGCCTCAAAGCATATTATTCCAACCATTACCCCTTAGCAACTGTGCACGCAACTAAAATGTCCTAGACATAGAGAAGAAAAGGAAGGATCATCGTAATGACAAGGTACAAACCATCTTTCATGTCGATCCACTTTGTCTTGAATGGATGGCATTGATAAGTGCCTCAGAAACAGCTCTGTCAAGTGTAAGGCCCTTCTCCATCATTTCATCCCACAACTTACAAGCAGCTGAAAGCTGCCTTTCCTTTAAAAGCCCTCCAATGATCAACTTGTATGTCGCTTCATCAGGATAGCATCCTTTACGCTGCATTTCCTCATATAAGTGCATAGCTTCCCCAACTCTCGAAGACTTGCAAAACCCATTTATCAGCGCATTGTAAGAGACCACATCAGGGGTAATTCCTTGTCCTACCATGTCATAGAAAATGCCATGGGCTGTCTCAACTTTCCCACTCTTGCATAGTTGATCAATGATCGTTGTATAAAGTATAAGATCGGGCAAAAGACCCAATCCTGTCATCTTGTCAAGAAGCTCCTTTGCAAGATCAGAGTTATTTTGTCTAAGAAAGCATTTAATAAGTATTGTAAATGTCACAACATCTGGCAGAATACATTTCCGCCCCATCTCCTCAAACAGCCTGAAGGCCTTTTCTGTATTGTTGGCCTTGCAGTATCCCTCAATAATAGTATTGTATGAAACAACATCACAAAACCCCTTTGGCTCCATCTTATTCACAATAAACATATAAGCTTTACCCAAGCGGTTAACCTTACAAAGCCCCTTGAGGAGCTGGTTATAACTGTACACATCTGGTTCAATCCCACTCCTCTCCATCTTGTTCATCAACTTTTCCGCCTCCTCCAACATAAGCTCATCGCAACAATAATTCAATAGGATATTGTACGTAACCACATCCGGTTCGCATCCATTCCTCCTCATAAAGGACTTAATCGCCTGTGCCTTATCTATCCTACCAGCCCTGCAAAACCCACTAATCAAAGCATTATAAACCAAGGCACCCAACCTAATCTGACCACCGCTGATTATGCCAATTATAAGCTCATAAGCGAGGTCCACCTTCCCTCCATCACACAAGCCTGTAACAAGCGCCCCACACGCCTGATTATCTGGTTTAAGCCCTTTACCGATCATAAGATGCCAGAACCGAATCGCAGCATCGAATCTCTTAAGCTTACACAACCCATCAATGATAATAGTAAATGTGACGACATCAGGCTCTCTCCCTCTCTTAACCATTCTCTCGAACACCTCCAGTGCGGATTCCACCCCACTCTCTCGGAACAAAAGATTCAAGTAGATATTAAACGCCCAAATGTCCGGCACGCAACCGAGGCGCTCCATATCACCCACCAGTTCCCGAATGAGGTCAAAGTCCTTGACTTTGCAGAGGCCAGAGATGAAGCGGGAGTAAGTGAAGGGGGAGAGGGAGAAGCCGAGGGGGGCCATCTGGGAATAGTAGCGGTGGGCCAAATCGAAGCGGGAGTGGCGGATTAAGACGCCGATGAAACGGTTGTAGTCGACGCCGAAGAGGCGGCAATCTGACTGGGACATTTCGTCGAACACCCTGATCGCGTAGTCGATGAGGCCGGCCTTCACGTAGCTTGCAATGCGGGTGCGGTATATGAGGCGGTGGGCGCCCAGAGACCGATACATGTGTTAAAAACGGCGCGCATAGCAGTCGTTTAAGGGGAGCCCGCGGCGGTCAATGAGGGGACGGCGGGTGTGGGATCATGGAGCAACCTAAAGAAGAAAAGAACAAAGGAAACAAGTAATGGAAAATAGAGGTAGTAGGGTGGAGAAGTGAATGAAGGTAAACAATGTAGAGACTAAAGAGAGGTTTTGGGGGGTTGGGGGCAGAGGGGAGAACTGGAAATGGTGAATGTGGGAGGAGGGAGGTAGGTAGGTTAGTGGTTTTCGAAACGAGGAGAGAGAGGGAGAAGGTGGCGTAAAGGAAGAAGAAGAAGGAGAAGAAGAAGATGGAGTTGGCGGCCCAAAGACAAAAGGCCGGAGATGCATTTATGTTTCTTGTTAGTCCTAGATTTAGTTTGTAGATTTGGGGCTCTGTCTTAGATCCTGACATTGTTGGGCTAAATAACCAAACCCAATTGCTGCTGCTAAATGTGTAGTTGAATGGATCTCCGTGGGTGTCTTTTGGGATGATGATAGTGAAAGCATAGTGGTGGACATCACTACCTCTCTGGCTGAATCTAGGGCGTCTTAGTCATTTAATTTTTTCATCTTACTTCAAGCTTTTCAGTATGTAAGTCATGGACGAGAAATTTATCTCCAAGTTTATTGCATCAATGATTTATATATGGTGGAGCCGAAGCATTATGATAAAGAATTAGTACGTGGGTGAAAATTCCTGGATTTCTTTCAATCCGTTGTTTATGTCTTCTTTTTGGGGACTTTAAGGGCCATTTTCTTTGACTCAAAAGCAAGGTTATAAAACCCAGCCCAATCATTGACCCGGGTACGAATGTTGTTGGCCTCGTGCATATTTTTTCCTTATACAAAACGAAAAACCGTTAAGGAAACAAATCAGGTTTTTACTGGTTAGTAGGTAGGTTTTACTGGTTTAGTAGGTAGGTTGTTGAGCATGAGGTTTTTATGGGACGCATTCATATCTCCAGAATCCTCTCCAATAATTAGAAAACGATAAACAACATTGAATCCCTAGTCCAACCCCACCTATATTGTAATATATATAATGTAAAAACATTTTTTTTAACACATATTTGTAAAAACAATAAGAAAATCAGGAAGGTTTCTCATATTCTTTATTTAATTTGGTTGGAAACGATATTCCGTTGGTATGTGTATTATCATTTGATTGATTAATAGTGATGAGCGTTAAAAAATATTGGAAGAAAAAATAAAAGGGATTCCATATATATGATAAAGAGACCCGTCATTTATAAATTCTAGTTGTGTGCATTTATATGAACACATAATTTATGTTAAATAAACATTTTAATCAGCAAATTGGTCAAGGAATCCTTCCATGTTTCTTAATTGAAATGACATCACGAGGTGCATGCCATCTGCAAAATTACTTTTTGCTAAAAGTTTCTAAAATCTTGACCGACCATAATATATATAAGTTTCTCGACATATGGTGAAATGTTGAAAGGTGTGCGATCTCAATTCCACAACAATATCTCCTCAAGCCGTTTTTATATTGATGGATATTTAAGCTTATTATTGGTTGGTTTGTATCTTATTAAGTCTGAGTACATTTGCTATATATGTTAGTAGGAGTTCCTTGCAACTCCTTCCAAATAGCTATTCTCTTTGGACTGTAATAGTTTTAGGGAATGGACTCCATGGGTGTTGTACTCTTGTATTGGTTTATCCGTTTGACTACTAATGAATGATTATGCTTTCGACAAAAAAAGAAAAATGTTGTAAAATTTTAAGAGACGAATTATTTGTTAGATGTGCGCTTCTGTGTTCTTAATAGCAAACTTATTAATGTTAACTTTATGGATCGAGATGCTAGTGGTTTTGGCATATATCAACGATTCATCCACCAATTCTTGAACATTTTAAGATTCATATGTGGAAAACCATGTATGTGCTAATTAAAGAGAAACTGAGATTTAAAACAAGAACAGTTATGAATTTGCGGCCAGTTAATAATTATGTATTTTTCACAACGCCAGTAGCCCGTCATGTCAATAAAGGTCCGCAGAACAACCATCAGAATGAACAACAGTGCAAGCTCAAGCTGCAATGGCACTCTTCACAGAGCCCGTATGGGTTTCTATCCTCCTAATCTTTCCTCTGCTGCTTCTCCTCATCATCCTAAAGAAAAGAAGCAAAGGGCTGCTTCCACCAGGCCCTCCTAAATTTCCCATTATAGGCAACGCACACCTACTGTAAGTTTCCCTAGGCTATATGACATTCATATAAAAACGGATATATGCAGCGGAAGACAAGGGAAACAACCAAGAACACATGTGAAGCTAGTAAACCGTATAACAATTTTACTTACTTGTAGTGTTAGGATCTTTCACCTAAGCCAGAAACCGAATCAGTAAGAGCAAGAAGAAGACCTGCTCCTCTACGGTATCCACACGAACCGTGATCGGCTTCGAGTCGTCACACGAATCAAGCCTCGAGCACTCCCACTTGATGTGCTAGCAACAAGGTAGGAGCTAGTGTGTGTGTTTGGGGTGTTTTGGAATGCTAATGCTCTTGCTTCTTTCACAAAGAAGAAGAAC
>JAKUCV010004923.1:2885-37579 GCA_028386065.3 Turnera subulata
TATGTGAGAAGTCTTGAAGTGAGGTATCTTCAAGCAAGTGTGTTGAGGTTCATGTGACTTGAACTCTCAGGTTTAGGATTCTTGTGACTAGAATTCCTAGGTTGTAACGGTTTGTTAAGCACCCGTAAGCTTAACACTAGATAGTGAAATCTTCAAGTGAGACTTGAAGGGTTGGATTAGCCACACTAGTAGAGTGTGTGTGAACCAGGATAAATTGGTTATGTCCTTCAATCTTTCAATTCCGCATTTGATTCCTGCCTATTTCGTTTTAATTCGATTATCGCTATTCACCCCCCTCTAGCGAAGGGCTATTGTTCTAACAGATTCTAATTTTAGAATAATCAAAATAAGAACAAACAAACTTGCAACATTAGAAGTATAAAGAGCTTCATGCTCTCATGTCAATTACTATTATTTTTTTATTTAGTATAGATGTTAAGTTTATCCCGCATAAAGGTATCTTCACTCATATTTGCAAATAGTGATTTTTTATATTATGAAAAAAAATTTGATTGGTATTCAAAAGCAAAATGATAATATATTTTAACCTGAATATGACTGAATTAGAATAAAATTGATTGTTGTATAAAATTTTTAATCTTAAAAATGTAATAAGGTCATATCATGTCAAATTACTTAAGTTTTTAGTGTAAATATTATAGACATAGTATTAAGTATTTCTATGTAAAATTACATAAAGATAACAATATTTGGTGAGTATGAGAAAATATTAATAATTTAAGTAAAATTACAATTTACAATGCAATGGATGAAATAGTTAAATATAACTGTGGAAGCTTTGAATTGGTTAATGTATCTTATTTAATTTTGAATGTATAAGTTTAATTTTGAGCAACAATAATATTTTATAATTTTAGTGTATTTATTTTATCTTTTTCAAAAATTTTGGCGCATAACATAGAATTTATTCACAAACTATTTTTGCGTAGATGGCAAAGAAAAAAAATTGACACCTTGACAAAAAAAAATTAGCGCTCAATATTTTCTATTGGCAGGAGGTCTATAATTATGATCAACTTTTATTCTTGTAGTGTGATTCTTAAAAGGTTGTAGGTAGTTTCGTATAAAAAATCGATTTAAGAATCATTACGTAAAAGTTACAAACTATACATTAAGGACTGGTTTACGAGAATACTAATTTCGCAAAGTTCTTTGGAAAAGAATTTAGTGATTGTTAGAGCAGAATTTGGCGTGTTAAGTTTGTCCAAGCGTACGATGAGCAACCGAATTTCAACATATAACGTATTGAAATTAGGGTTTTAGGGTTTAGGATTTAAAGTTTAAGATTTAATATTTTAGGATTTAAGATTCAAGATGAGGCTTAGGATTTGAGGTTTTAAAATATTACAATTTTGGATCGAGGGGTTAGGATTTTAGGCTTCTAGAGATTATAATTTAGGATTTAGAGTTTAGAATTTTAGGGTTTCAGAAATTATAATTTAGGGTATAGGATTTTAGAATTTAGGGTTTAGGATTTTAATATTTAGGATTTAGAATTTATGGTTTTAGAGTTTAGAGTTTAGGATTTAAGGTTCTACGGAATCAAGGGTAAAATAATTAGTATTTTAAGGTTTAGAGTTTATGGTTTAATGTTAAGGATTAAGATTTTAAAGTTTAGGATTAGTGTTTTAAGGTTTGGAGTTTATGGTTTAATGTTAAGGATTAAAATTTTAAGATTTAGGATTATGGACGTTCAGTATAATACAAGATTTTAAAGTCCGTATTCTAGTATCTAAAATTTTAAACTTCAATGTTTAGGTTTAGGATTTAATATTAAAGATTTTAGTATTTAGGATAGAGAATTATGTTTATAATTTGGCAAACTAGGATTTATGATTAAAGATTTAATGTTAAAGATTTTTTTTATAAAATTGGGAGAGATTTTCACTATTTGATGGAATAATACAAACTTAATCAAACTTGATCAAGGTAATAATACAACTTTGTGGGAAATAATAAAACTTTAATAATAATGGAAATGGAGAATAATTATATTAATGATGGAGGGAGGAAAGAAGAGATGTGTATGGAAATTTGGAGAAACTGAGTTTATGGTGATCAAAAAGTGTAAGTGTGTATGGAAATGAAGGGGGTATTTATAGGTGAAAATAGGAGGATAAAAACAAATGAGTATGATTAATTTAATAAGATAAAATCAAAAAGATATTAGGTAAAGGAAGATGGTATTATGATTAGGAAAAAGGGAATTATGGAGAGTAAATGGCCAAAGGGATGAATCCAATTGGATGTTAGGTTGAAGGGGCAAAATATTTATCGAGGGGTAAATTTGGGTATGGTAAAAATGAGTTTTACTGGATGGTAACAATGACATTCACCATAATTTATTTATAACACTCCCCCTTGAATGTCATTGTACTCTGGGTAGGATATGCTTTAGAAGAACTGCCACGTTAAAAACCTTACCAAGAAAAACCCAGTGGGATAAAAACTTAGTGAAGGAAAAAAGACTGCAGTGCGTATTCTACTCCCCCTCATTTTGGCCTCCCTTGATGTCACGAAGTCGTCGCATGCCAATCTTCCTTATCAACTTCTCAAAAATTGAAGTAGGTAGTGATTTTGTAAATAGGTCTCCCAAATTGTCACTTGAGCGAATCTATTGAACACAAATATCACCATTCTTCTGGAGATCATGAGTGAAAAAGAATTTTGGTGGTATGTGCTTTGTCCGGTCGCCTTTGATGTATGCTTCCTTCAATTGGACAATGCAGGCAACATTATCTTCATAAATGATTGCTGGAACATCTTTCCCACTATCCAATCCACAAGAATCTCGAATATGTTGTGTCATTGAACTTAGCCAAACACATTGTCGACTAGCTTCATGTATGGCTACAATTTCTGCATTATTTGAAGAGGTGGCAACAATACTTTGCTTTGTGGATCGCCACGATATTGCTGGTCCTCCATAAGTAAACAAGTAGCCTGTTTGTGACCGAGCCTTATATGGATCAGACAAATAACCTGCATCTGCATAACCAATTAGATCGGGTTTGGACCTAGATGAATAAAACAATCCCATATCGATTGTACCCCAAAGATATCGAAAAATTTATTTTATCCCATTCCAATGTCTGCGAGTTGGGGCAGAACTATATCTTGCTAGTAAACTGACAGCAAAAGATATATCAGGTCTTGTATTAGTAGCAAGATACATTAAAGCTCCAATCGCACTGAGATATGGTACTTCAGGACCAAGAATCTCTTTATTATCTTCTCGAGGTCTGAAAATATCTTTCTTTTGATCAAGCTACCTCACAACCATCGGGGTACTTATTGGATGCGCTTTGTCCATATAAAATCTTTTCAATACTTTCTCGGTATAATGTGTCTGATGGACAAAGATCCTATTTTCTAAATGTGCAATTTGAAGACCTAGACAGAGTTTTGTCTTTCCAAGGTCTTTCATCTCAAATTCTTTCTTTAAACAATGCACGGCTTTGGAAACTTCTTCAGGAGTTCCAATAATATTTAAATCATCAACATAAACAGCAATGATGACATATTCATGCATGGACCTTTTAATAAAAACACATGGACATATGGAATCTTTTTTGTAGCCTTCTTTTACCAAGTATTCACTGAGACGATTATACCACATACGTCCAGATTGCTTCAAGCCATACAAAGATTTTTCAATTTAATTGAGTATATATCTCGGGAATTAGTTGCTTCGGGCAACTTGAGTCCTTCAGGGACTCTCATGTATATATCATGGCTTATAGGTCCATAGAGATAGGCTGTAACAACATCCATTAGACGCATTTCTAATTTTTAATGTACTGCCAGACTAATTAGATACCGAAAAGTTGTTGCATCCACCACAGGGGAGTATGTCTCCTTAAAATCAATACCAGGTCGTTGGGTAAAACCTTGTGCGACAAGCCGTGCTTTATATCTCACTATTTCATTTTTCTCATTTCTTTTCCGCACAAATGCCCATTTGTAACCGACCGATTTTACACCATCAGGTGTTGGGACTACAGGCCCAAAAACTTCTCGCTTCATGAGTGAGTCTAACTCAGCCTTAATTGCGTCTCTCCATTTTGGCCAATCATTTATACGTCGGCATTCATCAATTGATTTAGGCTCATGATCCTCATTTCCTTCCATAATATTTAGCGCTACATTATATGAAAAATTCTGTCGACGGTTATTTCACGTCGGTTCCATCTTGTTCCTGGCATAATATAGTTGATTGAGATCTCATCATTTGACTTATTTCAGGTACCTGAGTTACTTCTGGAACATTACGATTTATGTCAGGATCCTCTTCTAGAGGATTATCAATTTGAACCTCTGCAGGAGGTTTTATTACCTTGTTGGGGCCATCTTGTATCTTTACTCATTTTCTCTGTCAAGGATTTTTATCTTTGGAACCGAGTGGTCTGCCACGCTTCTGGTGTGCTTTAGATTCATTTACAATCTTTAGTTGTCCTTCGGGGACATCAATTCTAGCAGGAGCATTTGCAGCTGGTACATGAGATTTGGTCACTCTATTGATATCAGTAAAAGCGTCTGGCAATTGATTTGCTATATTTTGCAAATGAATTATCTTTTGAACTTCAAGTTCACACTAGTTTGTTCGAGGATCAAGACTTGATAATGACATAGCATTCCATTTAATTTCTTTATCCAGCTGCTTATTTTCTCCCCCCTAATGTTGGATAAACATTTTCATCAAAATGGCAATCAGCAAATCTTGCTGTAAATAAATCTCCAGTTGTTGGTTCCAAATATTTCATAATTGATGGAGATTCATATCCAACATATATTCTCAATCTTCTTTGAGGACCCATTTTAGTTCACTGTGGTGGAGCAATTGGCGCATATACTGCACAACCAAAGGTCCGAAGATGGGAGATATTAGGTTCGTGACTATGAACCAATTGAATGGGGGAGAGCTTATGATAGCTTGTTGGCCTGATGCGCACAAGTGTTGCTGCATGCAAAATAGCATGTCCCCAAGCAGTAACGGGGAGTTTGCATCTCATCAGTAATGGCCTCAATCAACTGAAGGCGTTTAATCAACGATTCTGCTAGACCGTTTTGGGTATGAACATGAGCTACAGGATGTCCAACCACAATTCCAATTGACATACAATAGCCATTAAATGCCTTAGAGGTGAATTCAGCAGCATTATCAAGACGTATAGTCTTAATTGCATGATCAGAGAACTGTGCCCGCAATTTGATCGATTGTGATAATAAGCGCGCAAACGTCAAATTGCGTGAGGACAACAGGCACACATGGGACCATCTAGTTGATGCATCAATTAAAACCATAAAATATCTAAATGGTCCACACGGTGGATGTATAGATCCACAAATATCTCTCTGAATTCTTTCTAAAAATGCTGGTGATTCAGAACCAACCTTATCATATGAAGGTCGGATAATTAATTTTCCTTGTGAAGAAGCAGCACATGAAAATTCATTAGATTGAAAAAATTTTTAGTTTTTCAATGGATGACCAAATGAATTTTCAATAATTCGGCGCATCATTATTGATCCGGGATGGCCCAACCGGTCATGCCAAATTTTCAACTCATTAGTCAACTTCAGGCTGGTGCCAGCTTCTGGCTGGGTATAATAATTTTCAATGACTCGAATATTTGTGTAGTACAATCCAGAAGAAAATACAGGTAATTTTTCCACAACTTGTTTGTTACCTGTAGTGGTAATTTTTGTAATATAGAGATATTCAACATCTCTTTCATTCGTTGTCTCAATATGATATCCATTTAAACGGATATCCTTAAAACTCAATAGATTTCTTTGAGACTTTGAAGAGAACAAAGCATTTTCAATGATTATCTTTGTTCCCTGTGGTAGTAGAATTTGAGCTCTTCCGGAGCCTTCAATTATTTTTGTACTACCAGAGATTGTACTAACATATGCCTTTTCAAATTTCAAAGTAAAGAAATATTTTTGTTCATTAAATACGGAATGAGTAGTTGCACTGTCTGCTAGACAGATATCTGAGTCATTGTTCTTGGAACCATATAGTTGAATGTCCATATCTTCATAAAAGAAAATAAAAGATGCATAAGAAAGTAATACTGAACTGAAATTTATTCCAAATTAAAAGAACAATAAGAACATCAATATAAATAAACAATAGATAAGAACATAAATGTAAAATATAAAAAAATAGAAAATAAGATTATTCTTGCTTCATTTTCTTGCTTGCTTCTTCTGGATCAACAAGATAATCATCAATATCAAGATATGGGTCGGACTGGAAGGCAGCATCTTGGTCATCATTTTGAACGAAATTTGTTTCAACAGCCTTATTTTTGGCTTTTAAAGATGATTGATAAAGTTCCACCAAATGCTTTGCTGTACGACATACCCGTGACCAATGACCTGTCATGCCACACCGATAGCAGGCTGTCTCGTGATTTTTCTTATCATGATATTTGGCATCATTCGTATGTTTTCCTTTAGCCTTGCCAATATTGCGGTCATGGGAATTAAAATTATTCCTTCTACGTCCACGACCACGTCCCCAGCCACGACCTTTTCCACGGCCACGACCAGAATTATCAGGCACTGCTGCTTTCTCTTCTGGGAATGGAGCAGAAGCAGTGGGACGAGACTCATGATTTTTCATCAGTAGCGCGTTATTTTGTTCGGCCACCAGAAGGTAAGAAATTAAATCAGAATATCTGGTGAAACCTTTTTCACGATACTGCTGCTGCAGGAACACATTGGATGCATGAAAAGTAGAGAATGTTTTCTCTAACATATCCATATCAGTAATATTTTCTCCACATAGTTTTAGCTGAGAGCTGATTCGAAACACAGCTGAATTATATTCATGCACAAATTTGAAATCTTACAACCTCAGGTGCATCCACTCATAACGAGCTTTTGGGAGTATGACCATCTTCAGGTGATCATACCTTTCTTTCAAATTATTCCAAAGATCTGCTGGATCTTTGACAGTAAGATATTCCGTCTTTAGACTATCGTCAAGATGGTGACGGAGAAAAATTATGGCTTTTGCCTTATCTTGACTAGATGCATCTTTTGCTTTTTCTTGACTAGTGCCTTCTTTATCTTGAATAGATACGGCTTTTCCCTTACCTTGAGGGGATTTTATGGTATGCCCCAGGCCCTGAGTATCTAAATGCATTTCTGCTTCTAGTCTCCATGATAGATAATTTCTTCCGGAAATATCTAGGGCCTCAAACTCAAGCTTTGCAAGGTTTGCCATTATAACAGTAAAGAAATAATAACAAAGTATAAAATAAATATAAAGAGAAATAATAATAGAAATTATATAGTATATACGCTTACTCGATTAATCTTTCAGCAATATTAGTAGGATAATAATATAGAATAGAATATAATGCTTACTCGATAAATCTTTCAGCTATATTAATACTATATATGTATAATAGAAAATGATTAAAGTAGTAATAAGAAAGGGTTTAGAAATGATTACCTTGATAAGGTAGAGACTCGTGCTAATAACGTGTTATAAAATTGGGGGAAATTTTTACTATTTGATGGAATAATACAAACTTGATCAAGGTAATAATACAACTTTGTGGGAAATAATAAAACTTTAATAATAATGGAAATGGAGAATAATTATATTAATGATGGAGGGAGGAAAGAAGAGATGTGTATGGAAATTTGAAGAGAGTGAGTTTATGGTGATCAAAAGGTTTAAGTGTATATGGAAATGAAAGGGGTATTTATAAGTAAAAAAGGGAGGATAAAAACAAATGAGTATGATTAATTTAATAAGATAAAATCAAAAGGATATTAGGTAAGGGAAGATGATATTATGATTAGGAAAAAGGGAATTATGGAGAGTAAATGGCCAAAGGGATGAATCTAATTGGATGTTAGGTTGAAGGGGTAAAATATTTATCGGGAGGTAAATTCGGGTATGGTAAAAACGAGTTTTACTGGATGGTAACAATGACATTCACCATAATTTATTTATAACAATTTTAAGATTTAAAGTATAGATTTTGAAGTTTTAAAGTTCAAAGTTTAGAATTAATATTTAAGATTTTATGATTTAACATTTCAAGATTTATGATTTAATACTTTAAGATTTTAGGCTTTAAAGATACGATTTTAGGTTTTAAGATTAAAATTCCAAGTTCAGAATTTTAGGATTTAAAGAGGAATTGGAGATTTTTTTGTTGATTAGAAATTTACGTGGGGGAGGCTCCCCTATTGGCGCTAGGACAAGTTTATAGATTGCCCACCCTCAACCAACTAAGTCAACACTCTTTTGTCTAGGGATTCGAGAAATTTGAAAATATTTCCAAACTTAAGAAAACAACTGAGAGACTAACCCTCCGTTTGGTATCGTGGACGATAGGTTTTGCTTGGATTTGAAATATTACCAAAATAAGAATTGAAATCAATTCCTTAGTTTGGTATAATTCTACTTCACTTAAAATAGGAATTGAATTCCATTTTTTATTTTTGGAGCAATATTTTGGTAATATTTCAAATCCAAGCAAAACCTATCGGATTTGGAATTCAATTCCATTAGATAAGTATTGGTGTGTCTAAATGACAAAAATAACCTTATACTCTTATTTTAGGTTTTTTAATAAAAGGACAACTTAGGTAATTTTAACAATTCAATTGATAATTTGATTTATATCAAACATTGAAATTGAATTCAATTCCTCATTATTAAAAAGTATACCAAACATGGAAATTGATTTCATAATGAATTCTAATTCTAAATTTTTAGTGATTTGAATTCAATTCCAATTCCAAATTGATACCAAACAATGCATAAAAGACATAGTGCTAAGGGAAGTGTAACGTGGATGCGTAATGGACATTTAAAATTTGATAATGGGTGAAATAGTTAGATTGAGGTTTGACTAGTAGTATAAA
Organism: Turnera subulata; assembly: GCA_028386065.3. Lineage (NCBI taxonomy): Eukaryota > Viridiplantae > Streptophyta > Magnoliopsida > Malpighiales > Passifloraceae > Turnera > Turnera subulata. Next base: position 11,808 of record JAKUCV010004923.1, read on the forward strand.
TAAACATTATGTTTACTGTGAATGACGAGCGAAACTTTAAGGCCAGAAGTTATGCCGTAAGCCGACACGGCAGCTGGACCGGACTTTGAATGTGAATTATATGTCTTCTAGGCATCACAATTTCTCCACTTCTTTCTCAGAAGGAAAGCGTATATGAAAAAGAAAGGTAAAGCGAGGGTTTCTGTGAGTATTTCTTTTCCAGAATATAATATGTTCATTCATATAAATATAGTATAATAGAGCAAGAATACAACGGCAACCATAGTCGCATCACGCCCACAGCTGGCCTTCAATGAGTTTCACGAGTAGTCCCTCCCTTGTGAGGTATATATATGTATGACTAAATCTTGCTGCTTATTTTAATTCTAAAATAAAGTTAAGAGTTTCAATTTCTATCCAGAATTTTACTAATTTTTTAGAACACATATTTTGAGCCGTCTAACCAAAGGGGTCTATAATTAAGAACCAAGTGAATCATACTATATTTATCACTGGATCATTAGTCTCGTTGAATTAGTAACAAGAGATAATCCAAATCGGACAATTAATGATCACGTGGAATATATGAACATTAAGAAAAAGAAATCTTACTACAAGTAATATGTTTGTTAGACCCAGAAATTATTTAGATTGATAACAAATTAACAATGACTTCTCTTTCTTCTTTTTTTTTTTTTTTTTCAACAATGACTTCTCTTTGGCGTGGCCTAAACTTGAAAAAGTAAAAACAAGACATAAAAGTTGCTTGGATATGAATATGATGTGACCCGCACATGAAAGAAACAAAAAGAAAACACAAATACAAATAGAAATAGCTAGCTAGCAGCTTCTGCTGCTAACATTTGCGCGTGCTTGCTATTATTATTATTGAAGTCAAACCTGTAAGCAAACTCCTCCAGGTTTATTGAGAGCCATGGGAGCAGAAGGCCAAGATATACCATTGTTGCAAAGTGGCACCAAGAGAACAGGTTTGGTATTTTCAATCTTTTTATTCTGAAGAAGGTCTTGTGTACATATATATGTGTGTGTGTGTGTGTGTTCTTTGTTTTTGTATATGATCTGTGTGATGTATATGTATTGTGAATTTGGGATGATGGATGTATAGGGACGGTATGGACAGCAGTGGCACATATAATAACAGCGCTGATAGGGTCAGGGGTGTTGTCTTTGGCATGGAGCATAGCGCAGCTGGGGTGGATTGCAGGCCCTTTGGCCATTTTATTGTTTGCTACTATCATCCTCTTCTCAGCTTTCCTTCTCTGCGACTGCTACCGATCCCCTGACCCTGAACATGGCCCTCACAGAAACCCCTCCTACCTTGAAGCTGTCCATGTGAGTTTAGGTAAACCACACATACTACGTACTCTTTGACCTGATCACTATTGATCGAGTACTACTCTTTTTTATTCTTTCTTTTCTTTCTTTTAGAATTGATCGATGTTGTTGTATTTCTTGGTACTTAATTTTGAAGTGGCAACAACTTTTTCACCTTGGTTGATGATGAGTCTTGCCTTGAATCCAGTAGCTAAGCTAGGTGGTAAAGTAAGACTTAAAAGCTGAATTCATTATAATCTAAGATTTTATCAGATCCACGAGTGAGTTTCTGGTTATAAGTTTATATCCATTCCCGCCCCACTTGATCCTTTTTAATGTGTACTTGATTGAATTCATCTTTCATACTCCCACGGCTCCGAGCTGGGTTGCTAAGAAAAAATTAAATTGCTCCATATCTTTGAACCCCCAAAAAAACAAGAATGATGTATACTATACTATAGGGGAAGAAAGAAGATGCTTTGGCTATAGAAATTTTGAAACGTGTCAAGTCATGAGTGATTTACGGGCAAAGTCCTCTTACTCTACCCAGTTGAAGATGCTGCTCACGAGAAACTACTATTATATTGTTAACTTTTGTTCGACTTCTACCAAATAAATAACTCTTTATTTTATTATTTTTATTGATTTCCCATTCCGTGTCCAGAGTTTTGTCTCCACTAATCTAGTTTTGACCGGGATCATTCACCAGATTGTGATGATGAGTGAGTTTCTCAATTGATATTTTTTTGGCATACAGAAGGACTCAAACCCTGGTCCGACCAAAAAATGTTCAGACTGTTTTTTTTCCTTCCAGAGGCTCAAAGGCTCAATCCACGGAGCTAATTAATTTAGATTAGGATACTACCATCAATCCATTACAATGGCGACCCTTTCAAAATTATATTTTTTGGAAAAAATGTTAACTTTAGTGTTTGTCTTCTTTTTTTTTTTTTCAAGAATAACTTTATTGTTGGAAGTGAGCTTATTGGGATTTGATAAAAATGATAAAACTAACATTATAGTACTCTTTTGTCTTTTTTCTCCTTTCTCTTAGCACATGGGTTCTACTGATGCCCATTGTTCCTTACCCATTGGAGAAAAAGAAGTAATGTGATCATCGTCATCCTCATCCTCTATCTATCTATTTAATCCTTCAACATCATTTGAAAAATCGTCACTGATGTTTTTTTTTTTTGGCAAATTCATGACGTTTGTTATAAAAAGGGTGTTTTTTTGAGGGCATAGAAAAAGGGGGTTTGATAATTCACGACCATCATAATTTGGTTGGGCCCTCTGGTTCATGTTGCTATTGATATTTCATCAGGAGCCCAATTGAACCAAACTTTTGGGTCAAAGAGATGTTTCTAGGGGAAAAATATATTGATGCAGGTGTCCCTCTATCTTTCAAACTAGCCGACAAAGCTTTCACTCTCATTTTCATTAGCTGGTAGGGTGACCAATGTTGCTGCCACCTGCCTGTGGCTTGTCAGATAGGAGAAGGGACATATTGGAAGAAAGTGAGATTTTCCAAAAACAAAAATGAGGCAGTTTTTGCTGAGGGCTAGATATTTCTGGTCAATCACTGATCATTTATTTGAGGCACAGCCGACCATGAAGCTTCGGGTCGAACTCAAATTCGATTTGGATATACCGACAATCGAAAGACAGACCGAGTAAAGAATTGGTCCTTGGGGTGGGAAGATTTTGGAAGACCGGGGACACAGGTAGGTGGACCAATTAAACTTGCAATTTCATCATTGGATTAGGTCACAAGATGTGCTACTTTCATTCACATGGAATAAAGTGATCAGTGGCGCAACCAATGTGGGTTGGTGGTAGTGATACGTGATTTGGTTTTATCTAAGCGGGCTCTCAGGTTCAATTCTTGTCTATGAAAAAAATCTATACTACGAGACTCATGCGCAACCTGGGTCGGATCTGGATTAGTATGAGAAAAAAAAGCTCCCCATACGGCACGGAAACCAATAATACTTGTGTCGCATCAATTATCTCTTACGTGAGCACTTGGCTCTTAATTTTGCTTTGAATGTAGGTTTTATTGTCCTTACATAACGACAAATTTACTTTTAGTAAACAATAGAAATCGGAGAGGTCTCCCAAGAGTTGTCTTGTCATATTAATTTTTATTTTTTCCCCTATAACATTTAATCTGGATTCAAGCACACACCTCCAAGAATGCTTTTGGGATGGGCAAGCCCGTGGTACTATTGACGTTTGATGATTTCCAGGCCAAAAGAGTGCGTGGGTATGTGGCTTATTGACACAAATAAGCCTATATGGGATAGGAATTGCCTATACTGTTACATCAGGTATCAGCATGAGGTACGTTAGATTCTCTGCATCTCAACTCCAGTTTTCAGCCTTTACATTCTTCGTTGCCATTGGACTAAGTGAAAACAAAAATTAATACACCTTTAATGCTCCTCCTTTTTTTCTATTAGATTTTGCATTGCATAATGTTTTGTGTGGTAAGTAAGATACGTGTTAATTTCTATATTTTATCTTTGAAGGGCTATTCAGAAATCAAACTGTTACCACAAAGAAGGGCATCAGGCTGCTTGTGAAAACGGAGATGCTTCTTTGTGCATTCTACTATTTGGGGTTGTTCAGCTCCTTCTATCTCAAATACCAAATTTCCATGACATACAGTGGCTATCTGTTGTTGCTGCACTCATGTCATTCACATATTCCTTCATTGGATTTGGTCTTGGTGTTGTAACAGTAATAGGTAAAGGCTGTACCATCTTGCTTGCCCATTTGTGGAATATTCTTGTTCGGGTTTGTTTTTGGAATATCATCGGTTCCACACCAGATATTAAATTTGTTTTCTATGACATTAGGGAATGGATACGCCAAGGGTAGCATTTCAGGAGTCCCCACTTCGAGTGTAGCTGACAAAATATGGAATGTGTCTCAAGCACTGGGAGATGTTGCTTTCTCTTATCCGTATTCCGTGATTCTTTTCGAAGTGCAGGTGCTACTCCTGAGTCCTGACACTCATTCCTGTGGAAGAAGCTAAAGATTTCAATTCTGGAATGGCATTAATAGTTAGTTTTAATCATTTTAATATATTTTTTTGATACATATATGATGTTTGCAAAATGTGAAGGATACTTTAAAAGCACCTCCAGCTGAGAGTACAACCATGAAAAAGGCCTCAACTGTGGCAATCGTATCTACAACCTTTTTCTACATTCTCTGTGGATGCGTTGGCTATGCAGCCTTTGGAGATAATACTCCAGGGAATCTCCTGACAGGGTTTGGATTTTACGAACCCTATTGGCTCATTGACTTGGCTAATGCTTGCATCATGCTTCATCTACTTGGAAGCTATCAGGTACTCCTTTTGGGATAGGAAAATTTAGTCTCATCCTACTTTCCTTTCTCTGTCTGATCCAGAGGAAAAAAAAGGCACTCAATCTCTGCAAAGTGATAATTGCATTGAATTTTGTTATGAAATGTGCAGGTTTACAGCCAACCACTATTTGCAACCATTGAGAAATGGATTGGTGAGAAGTACCCAGATAGCAGATTTGTAGATGGGAGTGTGAGATTGAAACTGCCATTGTTGCCGGCAATTGAGATGAACCTCCTGAGATTGTGTTTTAGGACGGTGTATGTAGTGTCAACCACCGCGATAGCAATGGTCTTCCCTTACTTCAACCAGGTTCTTGGACTGATAGGAGGTCTGAACTTTTGGCCATTGTCTATATACTTCCCCGTGGAAATGTACTCCAGGCAGAAAAATATTCAGGCCTGGACAATGAAGTGGATCATGCTTCGAACCTTTAGTGTTGCCTGCTTTATTGTCACTGTAATTGCTTTGGTTGGATCGCTGGAAGGGCTTATAAGCGCAAGATTTAGCTAAAGATATCGAGTGGCTATGCGAATAGAAGAAAAACGAGGAGGGAGACAAATGGAGATATTAGAAGACTTCTTTTGTTGGAGGATCAGATACATGAAGGCTTGGAGTCTTATCTTCCCTCCAAGTCTTTTAAATGCATTTGTAAAGGGTTTCAATTATTCATGAAATATATATACATGTTTGTGGTTGAAATGTGAGATATAGTAATTGATTTGGAGAACTGTAGGCAACCTCAAATTTTATTTTATTCTCCTGAAGAAACCTTGGAACCATCCCGCAATTGTGATAAACGTGTTTTTATTGTATCTTTCTCTTCATATGTTATCTATTCATCTATCTATCTATATATTGGCTTACTTTAAGCATTTTGTTGTAGGAAAACAAGAAAAAAAAAACATCGTCTTGGAAATGTAAAGCACTCTTAATAGATATTGTTCACAACATCAGCAAATTTCTAATTTCTGGATTGTTTGTTGATATCAGTCAAAATATAAATCAGAGATGGGATTTGTTTTTACGCTTTATTATTCAAAATATTTTTAACTGACCTGGGAGCAGATTATAATTCTGAGATAGGCCTTCGATTTCATGTTGTCATGATGATGAAAGGAAAATTTCTACCAAAATATGTGTTATCAATTTTGCATAATAGATTAGACGGACAGACAGACAGTTTTTCCACTGTTGTGGGTTGGGCTGAAATCTGAAGCATGGATTGCCAAGTGAAAGTCAGCGTAACCAAAACAGCCCAACTAGTCCAGCAAAGCAGGGGTTTGGTCCCCCAGGCCCCAGATCATGCAAATGTTGCAAAAATCAGCCACACGGCCTTCGTACGGAAACAGTTTTAAAGTGGTACGGTACAAAGGAAGGACTTTTGAGTTAGTTATCACTCGAATCAAAACCTCGCATCACATGCCTGCCCATTTGGTTTGGCCATATATATAAAGTATAGCGCCCCGACTGATCCACTGGAGGCCAGGGTGGTACTTTTGGCGCCCAAATGCATGGTGGTCACTTTGCAAGAGTAGCTAGTTTGCGTGACCCGCACGTGCAACAACCTTGACCTCTTCCCTTGTCAAAGGCACTTCTTTCTTTCTTTCCCCTCCCCTTTATGAAGGTGGTTTTTTGTGTGATCAAAGCAAAAAGCCACCCAACATTTGCAATAACCCTTGAACCCCCCTCCCTCTTAAGGCAGTCAACAAGAGAGACAAAGAAAGAGAGGGGAGGGAAGGAGAGGGGAGGAGAGAGAGTTGACCGGGTGTCTTGTGGGTGAGCTACCGGCCCAGCTCTCACACGATCAACAGCGTTGAATTCTTTAATAAAATCATGCACCTTTGATGCCAATTTTTTCTCTTTTCCCTTATAACCCCAATGGCCCAATGCAATATGCAACCAACCCCCTCGTATATAAGAATTACTCGCTCCCCATTTCTTTTCTCACCCACACTTCCTTTCTTTACTTATTTCAATAGCGCGCTAATTCCCAGGATACAAAAGTGAGACAGTAGAGAATCCTCTTTTTATTCTCCTCACTTATTATTTCTTTCTTTCCTTCAATATCTCCCTCCCCTTGTCCATCTTTATCCTTTTTATTTTTAGACTCTAGCTGGTCTTTAGTATTAGCATTTCTTATAAGGAAGATAGTGAAAAAACAAAAAAGAAAACCTGAGACACGCACACACATACACAGAAAACACACAACGATGGGTAGGATCCCGTGTTGTGAGAAGGACAACGTGAAAAGAGGGCAATGGACTCCTGAAGAAGACAACAAGCTGTCTTCCTACATCGCCCAACACGGCACCCGTAACTGGCGCCTCATCCCCAAGAATGCTGGTCTTGTCTTGTCTTGTCTTTTCTATTTTCATTTTTCAATATAATGTGTGTCTCACCATAAACATTAAGAGGGAAGCAAGCCAAGTCCTTAATAACACTATGTCATTGTTATTTTGATGCCTGAAGGGCTCCAGAGATGCGGCAAAAGCTGTAGGCTCCGCTGGACCAACTATCTTCGACCTGATCTCAAACACGGCCAATTTTCCGACGCAGAAGAGCAGACTATAGTCAAGCTGCACTCTGTTGTGGGAAACCGGTAAACGAAGTCTCCTCATAGATAACTATATATCTAAGATTCTTTTGCACATTAGTGATGTTTAGGGAGACTAATTGAGGCTGAATTTTCTATTGACTTGGCATTCTTTTTAGATACGATCAAGTACTCGCACATTGGCACCATTTCCCTACCATTCGGTAGTACAACAATTATTGATCTTCGCTGTCAGTTTGTCCTTTTTAATGTCTATGTCCTCAATGGAAACACAGATGGTCATTAATAGCAGCACAGCTTCCCGGCCGTACTGACAATGACGTCAAAAACCATTGGAATACCAAGCTGAAGAAGAAGCTCTCTGGGATGGGCATTGATCCTGTCACCCACAAGCCCTTCTCCCACCTCATGGCTGAGATTGCGACCACATTAGCTACACCACAGGTGGCTCATCTTGCAGAAGCAGCCCTGGGCTGCTTCAAGGACGAGATGCTCCATCTCCTCACCAAAAAGCGCATCGACTTCCAGCTGCAACAAAGCAACACCAACGTGATGCAAGGCAACACTTCGTCCCCTTACATTGCTAATAAACATGATGACAATGATGATACCATTGAGAAAATCAAGCTTGGATTATCAAGGGCAATGCAAGAACCCGGCATGCTACCACCAAATAAGACTTGGGACAGTACGGGTGCCACATCTACCAATTTTGTGGGGGTCAGCGGAGGCTTCCCTGCATCAATCACAGGATTTCAGTGTGGCCCATCTTTTGGCAACGAAGGGGCTGTCTCTCCATGGAGCCAGAGTATGTGCACCGGAAGCACATGCACAGCAGGTGACCAGCAAGGCCGCCTGCTCGAAAAGCTCGAGGATGAAAACGGAGAGGAATCCGAAGGAGGAAAAGAAATTAGAAATGGCTCAGCTATGTTCAACACTGATTGTGTCTTATGGGATTTACCATCAGACGATTTGATGAACCCAATTGTCTGAGAGATTTACCATCTAATGATTAGGCATCTCACCACCGTCCGTAATAATAAACATATCATTGCAAGGATAAATTGTGTAAATAAACCTTATTTTATAAAGTAACAAATTCATCGAGAATACAAGATTTCTTGCTCCATTTTCTCAATCATTGAGCTTGTGATAATTCCAATCATTCAGTTGCTGAGGTGTGTCTACTCTCTTACTAGAAATGCTAAGTATATCAAGCAAAATATGATGATGATGACGACGTATCAGCCAGGACCTGCAAATCCCAAAGGTCAGTCATAATGGAAATAAAGCCTCATAAAATTCCAAGCCTCATAAAGCCTTTTATCGAGGTACCTCAAGTTGCTCTTCAGTAAATGAATCTTTCTGAAAATTCCATGTATCTGCATGAGTCCGCCGGAATTCAGCAACTGCTTTGGTTACTGTGGATTTTACAGGCGATGGTTCACCTCCAAAGCGAGCCAGTAAAGTGACATGCTCAGGCAACCAGCTGAAAGGTAATGGAGAAAACTATGTAGCTAAATACAGGAGCCAGAAATATCAAAAAGGTATTACTAAAGTATGGATCTATAGACAATCCACAATTTCAATCTAACAGAGGTAAAAATCAAACACAAAATATGCAAAGTACCAACACAAAGACCTTAAAGTTAGACAATAGCAGGAAAAGTGTTCAAATGACTGCAAGGGTTGCAGCCCTCCTAAGAAATGAAATGTATATGCCCTTCCTCAATTGGCTTGCAGATGTGAATAACTTCACAGGATTAAGCAATGTCAGTTAGCAATGTTGCAAGAACTCAGTATGCACCTGAGTATACATGGACCAATAGCAAGTTATGGAAGCAAGGAGTTTCTAAATCCCTTAAAAGGCCAAGGTGAAAAGATACAGAGTAATAGCCCCCTCTTCATATTCCTTTTCTCTGTAGAGAGAGAGGTGAGTAGTAAAAGAAGACTTCGGTTCATCTTGACAAGCCAAAACTGAAAATCCATTTTCCTCGAGCACGTTTCTATTACCAAGTACAAAACCAACCTAGAATCTTCATGCAACATCAGAAATACTCTACAGCCTGTCTCATATCATATCATATACAAATTTAAATTAATTTAATTAGTACAATATGATTTGAATTCATCTTCTAACCAAATTTGCATAATCTTGAGCATTCTCTGAAATGAATTGATTTTCAATGTTCATCCAATTTTTGGAATAACTCAAGTATGCAGTGACTTAAGATACGTTCCAAAAAGGAAAAAAAAGCATGCAATGACTGAAGTTAACCAAGTATATACCATCTTTCTATGATTTGAATTCAATTCACTCCTGTAATCCAACCTCATATGGGTGTGATTTTAATTAATACTCAAATAGTACCATTCAAAAGAGGAATTTATTCTAGCATCAAAATTCATGCCTACAACAAAAAATGAATTCGACTTTGATGCTTTCATTTTGGACCCATAACAACAGTGTGAAAGCATTTGGAATGCATCAACCATATGATAACAACCAAAATGATGATGTCATAGACAAAAGGGAGAAAGCTCCAACAGAATTTGGTTCTAGAATTGGACCTCTATTAATTAGGCAGCACACAACTGACTATTTACACAATTTTAAACCAAAACAATACCAAACTTGTGGAAAATCCCAACATTGTTGGACCAAACACACACTTACGGATGAAAAATATATCAACAGACTATATGACAGTAAATGATCGCTTCCTTGACCAAGCCCAGTTAAATGGCAATTCCCAGAGTTCTTTAGAATGAGATAGTCAGAGAGGTTGAGTTATTCAGAATTATCATGGGAACATCAAAAGTATACCCTCAAACTCACAAACTTTGGAGCTGATAGATCAAGAAATCATCAATCTTGAAAGCCTTTATGTCTTTGTAGACTTAAAAACTACTCGATAGCACATCACCTTCAAAAATTGTTTAGATCAAGCACTGGTGGGCCAAATAACATTTAAAAAGTTATCCTTACATTAAACAGTTATAGACAATTCCCAGCACCACCTAGGACCAAATGTTGGTAAGTAAGGACTAACTACCAATAGTAGACATAAAACATTTTCCATTTAACACAAAATACATGATACAGAGACATTCCAGAATCATGTCATACAATCAATTTCAAATTTTGACATGGAGATACCTGGGCATATCATAGGGAACTGATAATACAGAAGCAGCCAGAGCAAGAACAGACCCATGAATAGATGCAATAGATTGAATAGTTTCCGAGTTCCTGGTTCACATGCAAAAAGTCGGCGTTAAATATTGCAGAACAGTAAGACGGATGATATAACCACAAATAACCATGATGAAGAGAATGGAGGAGTATGAATCAGATAGCAATTTCAATGCAATGAAATCATCATAAATAATTTCAGATACTATTAGATCACATGCATAATTGCCTATGTTACATGCAAAACTTGACCATGCAGATCCTGAAGAATGTATGCTAAAAACTCTTTGCAATGACTAATGAAAAGATAAATCCAACATATACAGAGCATAAAATGCATGGAATAACCTCTTCTTTCTTTTCCTTTGGATGGCATTTGCTTCCATATATGCTCTATTGCGGAAATCTCTGGCAAGATCTTCATCCCCACCCTTCATTAGGCCTGCTAGAACTGCCGCAGCATGCTCCCTTACCTAAGCAAGATGTTTGCCATTCAAGTAACACACAAAATTAACTTAAGAAGGAGTTCCTCTCTGGTCTAGGGAGCACATCCCTAACAGACAGTGCTCATCCCACCACCAACGACAAAGGGCTAAAATAACCTACTTGCCTACGTTACTTGTGAATTCAAGATTGAAATAGGAACTTGCCTCTACTTGATTGTCTCTTAGGAGATTCTCAACAGTTTCCCAAATTTGCTTTTTCTCCACATTTGAGAGAATGAAAGTATGCCTGTTATGAAAAGAATGCACCAACCATGTTAGAATGCATCAAACAAAAACTTTACCAACCCAGAGTGCCGGCTGGTAACATATCCCCAAGACTGCTATAACCCCCTTCAGCCCCATGATATACTTCTCTAAAAGCAGAACACTGCAAGATTTGCTTATAAGAAAAGATTAAATGCAAAAACGACGTAAACAGCAACAGCCATGAGGACCAAGCAGTTAAGTACTATACAACAGACACTCTACCTAGACCAAATTCTCACATCAGCATATTTGACATTGGAAAAAGAAAAACATCAAAGCCTTTCCAGAGCTATAGCACCCCCTTTTCCCTGTAATTTTATAATCTGAAAACAGGTGGTGAACTTCCAAGAAAAAGTGTGATACCTGTACATAAAAGTACGAAGATATGTAAGAGTAGCTGATCTGGTCCTCCAGTTAGGATCATTGGCAGAAGCTAGGATCACTGAAACAACCCTCTGAAGATGTGGTTCCCAGAATAACCTCCATTTTAGCAATTCAAAAGATGCCTTGGCCAATGTTGACAAATCTTTGTTTGATGTTTCCTTCAACAAGCCAACCACAATTGTAAGGTATAAAGAGGCAACATGCAACATAATGGCGAAGTTATGTCATATCACTAGGTATCATCTTCCTACATTAAACTATTCCAAAGGATAAAGATCTCCAGTAAGATTAGTCATAACGTTTAAATATGTACTTGTACTTCATTCATTACTTCAACAAAACATCAGTGAAATAAGGGTCAGCAAAACCAGTCAGTCAGCGACCAACAGATATGTCCAACTATAAGCTTGTGAATTATATCTCCCCAATTCAAATAAGACATCAAAGACAGCAAAATAAAGGAAAGAAAAATAAGTTTAGAAGAATTAGTAAGCTAAAAGAGGATGTGAGTTTAATTAAAGATACTACAGTAGTCACTTTCAAGGTAAAGTAAAAGTATGTTCATAGCAAATCTGTTCATAGAAACTGCAGAACTTTCCACTATGGAAACATACCCCAAATTTTATGCATGGATAACATATTTACACAAAACATATAAGAAAGGCGAAGAAGAGATGGAAAGAACAAACCAAATTAGATAAAGTCAACAATTCGAATAGATGATAAATATTTGAGCAATCAATTCAACCAATAGAAAAGGAAGCAGCAAGCATACCTGCAATGAAATTACAGGATAGATAAATTGTGATATGACATCCAGTAAATAAGAAGATCTTCCTGATTTCAGCGTAGAGATGATAAAATGGAATAGCTACACCAAGAAAAAAGAAACGTAGTGATCAGTTTAGAGAGTTAAAAAGAAGTGACACTATTCTAAGAGAACAAAAAGGATATCTTACTGTTTCCATCCACTTCACGTCATCTTTTGTATCCCCATTTTGCATAGTTGCATTACCCAGGGTTTCTGAACTGTCAGATACGCTACTAGATTGAATATTCATGACTGCACCTGATGCCCCCTCTGTAAGAAATAGCACCCAACTTTCCTCCTCCAGATGGTTATTCATGTCTTTATTTTCCTCTTGACCCAAATAATCATGGTGAAATGACGAATGAAGACGTATGTTAGAGCACAACACAGAAAGGGTAACACCTATAGCCTCTCTTACCTGTCAATACAAAACTTGAATTAGAACACAATCCAAAAACAGTTCGATCTGTTACTTCAATACAAAGATAAAAAGGGAAACTATTTCGGCTTGCTCTTTTTGTACATCATGAGATGAGAATTTCCCTTAAAAGAAATGAGCAATTTTCTCCATTTGATTTCATACTCATCACTGTAAGGATATTCATTTGCCAATGACCAATTCACAAAAGAACAAATAATGAAACATAGGAAAGGAATGGAAGCAAAAGCTAAAATTTTGATTAATTGATTCTTGCAATATGTAAACCACATGCTCACTTGGGCTGAAGAATGGCACATATTCTCCAATAGCTCATTCAAAAGTTTCTTATGGAGCTCCGTCTCAGCCACTGGCATCCTCTGTGGAGATATCTCAATTAGCGCAGCAGAAAGAAAAGTGTAGCGCTTAGCAACAATAGTAGTGGTTACAGCTGGAGGTAGAGGAGTCATTAAACATTCCAAAATTTGCTGCCTCAGAAGAGGGACTCTTGTTCCGTATTTTCCTTTCCCTGTGACTGCATAGCGTATGCAAGCTGCCCACTCAGGTATAGATTCCACTGATTGAGCAAGAATGATGCTCTGCAACTGAGCCATCATCCAGTTGTCCCAAGCTCCTAAAATACCATTGACGTCAGAATGCAATACCCCAGCCAATGCTTCAGCAGCAACACACTGCTTAGACCTTTCCTTAGCATTTGCAAAATCCTCCAATGTACTTTTAAGTGCCAACAAAACAGGCAAGCCACATTCTTGTATCAACCGCTTGAAAATTCGTGCAAAGTTTGAGTAAAAAGTATCGCTTCCCAGTAAAGAAATCCAACTAGGAGTGCGTGGCCAGGAAGATGAAAAGTCAAAATAAAAACGGGTGATTGATTTGTCTGCCAGGCTCTGAAAAGAAGAATTTCCAGCATTTGCTCTTGAAGATGTGTTCTCGGAATCAGTGATTATATGAACATGAGAAAGGCTATTCAAAGTGTCACTGAAAAATCCTTCCTCTTGAAAAATTTCGCTTAGTGCCCCTTCCAGAGATGATTTTCCATCTGCCTGCGACTCCTCAGGAACTGCAGAATGATCCTCAGCAGAAAGCTTGTACGGTGACTCCTTTAATAGTGTATTTAAGGCTGAAATTGCGAGTATCCTTGTCTGAGGAAGCTGACTTTTTAAATTTCTAAGAAAATGACCTGAAAAGGTATTATCAAAAATCATGTAAGTTTCACTAAAGAAAGTGGGAAGAATGCCACCGAGTAAGTAGAGGCGCCAATGTACCAACAAGAATATACTAACCAGCAGTTTCACCCAGGATTTTTGAAGAGAAGTTTGGGGCATTTCTAGATGCCATAGCCAACAAAAGCAGCACTCTGTTAGCCATCAGATTATATCTGCATTACATGAAATGCCAGTTAAAAACTATATGTGCAATTTGTGTCAAAGATAATCCATAACAGAGAAACCGTCCCTTCAAAAATCTTACAGGGTTCAGCATGTCTATGGATATCAAGCAGACAGACATCCAGAAACTTACCGCCAATGCAAACCGGTAGAATCAAAACTCATTGATCCAATCTGAGAAACCAAATCTGTAAAATCAGGTCCATCTGCATTGTTGTCTGCTGCCCTGAAAATGCTTTTAGACACTCCTGAGAAGTAGATGTTGTACTTGACAAAAAGCTGTCGGAAATAAAAGAACATAAGATTAATGAAATCTGTAGGTATAATATCCAAATCAAAGTGATAAGAGATTTTACCTCATTGATTGCTTTCTGGGCTTTCAATGATTCATGATGAGAGCTACAGGGAGAGGAAAGAGAAGGAAAACATCAAGACATACAGATAAGCTAATTTTAATCCAATTATGCATGAATTACACAATCAAACAATCTATTGCTAAATGAATGAAATTAAAGGGAGAGAACTGTCACCTTGAAAGAATCCCAAGAAGGAATGAAGAGAATGCTTTTGGATCCTGAAATAAAGTATAAATATTAGAAAAGCTTGCATAAAAAAATCAGATTCAACCACTTTCTTATGAATAACTACCGTTGTCAAATGTTTGAGAACTGTTTGCGTGGAAAGGACTGCACAAGAACCCAGGACAGCATATTCTGGTGAGCTAGGATTCCGCAAGTTCTCAGTTAGAGAGATCACACATTTTGAAATCATATATGGCCATCTCTTAATCATCTTCAGTAGAGCTTGTCCAGCAATTCTGGAAACAAGCAAACAACTATCAAATTTCATGAATTGGACACTCATTATATCTTGAGCTAATTTCATGAAATTGCAGAAGCAAAAAGCATACAACAGTCGACCAAGTAAAAAAAAAAAGACGTCATTGTTCCACAAATAAAATACAAATACACATAAGGATCATAGAAGACTGAAGAACTTACACTCGAACAGTTTCATAGCTCTGCAAAGAGAGGTTTAATAGATCATCCATCAAAAGGATTGCATGGTCAGATGGGGAGAAATTCCCACTAGTGCGAAATAAGTGATAAGATGATTGTGACGACCTCCATGTGCTATGCATGTATGCCTTGTCTATAAGAGCCCAACGAGGCCTGAAACAAAAAAAAAATATCCAAAATAAATTCGATTGTTAGATTTCCGCCATATAGTAAATGCTCGAAAACCTCATGATACGATATCTTACCTTCTCTTTCCCTTAGAGTGAGAAGACACAATAAAATTTATTGGAGGTTCTATAATGGCAGCAGATTCCAATTTCCAGGTCTGCCTGTGATTTGACCATTCATCATACTCTGAGCTCCCTGTTTGATCAGGAAACACAAGTCAGGACAGAGAAAATCATGTCCAAAAACAGGCACAGAAGCAAATGCCACTACAAGCAGCCACATAAATAAAGCATTCAAAATTCAATTAATCCGTTCTGTATCAATACCATAGTTTCCCAAAGCATCCATTATACGAACAATAAGAAACAAAAGGATGCTGTCATCTGATTTTTCCTCTAGTAGATATCTGCAAATGTTGCAAAATTCATTCAGCAAATTAGACATTACTAAACAGGAAAATTGATACCCAGAATGGGGTTGACACTTCAATATTACTTGCAAGCTGTATGTATGATCTCTGAAGCTTTTTCACGCAGTTCAGTGCTTCCAACTCTTGAACCTGTCGCTCCAGCTATCAAGAAAGAAGTGTGACTTGGATCTTCGACAATGCCATTCCTGGAGGATGGGCTGAAATCAGGTAAGCAAGATAAAACACCTTGCAATGAAGAATGAATACGCAGAAGAGTCACTTTCAAGTGCTCTTTCTCATTTCCTGCTAACAAGTTGCATGTATTAGTACAAGATTAACAAAGAATACCAATTGCATACATGTCAGATATTGTACTTTTACATGATTCTAAAAAGGGCACAGATCTAATAACATGCAAATATACATAAAATACAAAGAGATAGCACACAATTCTCTTGTAATTGGCGATTGCAACTTGTTGCAACCACCCATTTGTAAAATGTTTTCATCCTTAGCTACTGGGACAATTAGAAATCAAAGTAGAGTTCTTAGAAAAGTTCACTAACTTCACAAACGAGTTTCCAAACTAGAAAAGTTATAATCTCTTTTAAGTACCAAAACATATGAGAGGATCATAAGAAGAAAACTGCATAAGAAGAATGAATATTACCAGGATCAGAATGGATTTTATTTTGGCATATTTTCAACAGATCATCTAGTGCAGATTGAAAATGTAGACTTAAAAGTTCATTTGCAAACTGAACTTCTTCTTCATTTGGGATATGCCACTTGGGTCCCATCAGTGGTTGATCACTTTTAAAATCTTTTGTGCTGATCCATTCTTCTAATGCTGCTGCAGCATGGTGCCGCAAAATGCACCTATTGAAAATTAAAATTTGCAGTTATTTTATCAATAATTGAAGAAATTGCCCAAAACAAAGTTCACACCAACTTTATGTAGAGTACAATTATTTAAAAAGTTATAACTTTACTTGTACTGATCAGTAGGATAATAGTGAACTAGGCTCCCAAGGAGGGATCTGAGGGCATGATCACCAGCTCCATTCACCTATCAAATCACAAGATTTTTTTATAAAGAAAGGTAATTGAACAAACTACCACTTCGAATATTAAATAACATGTTCCTAAACTCCACTCGTGCATATATTGCTAGAATACTGCAATCATGAAAGTGACTAATCAAATAGAAGGAAAAATGATACCTTCCAGGAGGGACATTCAAAAGCAGCCATAATAGCTTCTTTTAGCTGATCCCTGTAACGGAGAAGAGCAGGACCTCCAAAACTGATGGCAACTGACAGTATTTTCAATTGGTAATCAATTGCTGTTTCAAGAGCAGGGGAAAGTGTAGGTTTTTCCTGCAAAAGTAAACAAGTCAATATTCAAATTAGGAATTCTAAGGCCAAAAAGAAAATCTAACAAGGATATGGTGCAGTGAATTAAAAACCTTGGTTGAAATTGAAGCATCAAAAATTCCTCTTCCCCCAAACCCTGTAACCGGTGTCCCTTCCAAAGAAGATATGATGGATGACAAAACTGGCTCGACAAGAGCAGCAACTGCCTCTTCAGGGTTTGAATGAATGCAAGCACAACAAAGTAATCCAACCTCCGCAATTGCTCCAGGAAGAATGTTTGTCCTGATAAACTTCGAGATTTTCTTTAAAGCCTGTTACAATTTTAACAACTATTATTTGTAAGATTTTCTCTTTTCCCCGATCAAAGACAAGATTACTTGCTCTAAACTTGAACGCAACAATTGAAACCTGGTTGTATAGCGACTTTGACAGCCTCCCAAGCAAGATTTCAAGCATACAATAGTAGTAAGGCCCATCATCAACTAGAAAAGTCCCTGACGTTGCAGATGAATGTAGGCCTTCATTCCTAACACAAGAATGACAAATAGTTAAAAGAGTAATGAAGAAACAGATTATAATCTAAACTGTATCTATCTAAATACATGAAACAAATAAAAGGGAGTAAAAGAACTGAATGATAGTACTTACAGAACACTACTTGGCTCCAAATGTTGAAGCAATGAAAATAAGCGGCATAAGAATTCATCCAACCATTCAGAAAAGCGGATCATTGGCATGAATGATAACTCATCCATGTTGTCATCCAAAATAGCAATCTGCAATATGAAAAAAAATAAAAATAAAAAGAAGCTCACATATATTAACAAATAACAGATAGGTATAGTTATGTAAGACTCAAAACTTACATTAGAAAATATGGAACCAATCAACTGCATGGTTGCCAAGGTTTTGGGAGGATCATTGGCATCCATTCCTAGTAATGCGTTTGATAATGCAATGACTTGAAGATCAAGAAACGAACCATCAGCATTGCTACGATCCACCTGTTTCCCTGATGCGAGGGTTGAGAGAAACAGTGGGCGCCCTGCAAATGCTACCGACATCACAGCAGTTTTCAACTGGTGGGTGGCAGTCATCTGACTAGACACAAACATAGTGGAAGAAAAGTTAATGAGATGGTGGGATAAGTGTAAGAAGTTGTGAGGACCAGTGAATATTCTATATGTAACCACTATTTTTGTGATGAAATGATGCCTTGTAGTCTGTAAAAGTTTAAACAATCTAGGGTCAAGTATCCATGCATTTCCAGAGCAATGAATAGATGTGCCATCACTAACCGTCTCCAAGGCTAGATGGAATCGAGATACTAGAAAAGGAAGAACCAAGGCGGGCTCCACATATGATAAAACAGAAGTTGCAGTGGCAACAGTCTCAGAAAGATGTTCATATTTGCTATATTGCCCTCGGTCAATTAACTTCAGCAACACATTGACAAATGAAGCCCTTTCTAATTCTCCAAGAAATAGTTCGATCTGCCTATCATTAGCTGAGCACCTGTAACACCGATTTCAAACAGGAGAGGTTAGAGCATCACAGAAGAAATGCATGGTGTATATATCAGTGACACTCGCATAGTCTTACTGTTGTTCATGTTGTAAGCGCTTCTGGAACGTAATAACCAAATAAAGCAAAAACCGTTCCAATGAATAAGTCCAGCGACCACCATTAGAGGGGTGATAATATCTACAATAAAAGAGCCAACAAAAGCCAATTAAATTAGATATACAAGTAATTCACATGATTTCAAATAATCACCAGAGTGTTAGTGCCTCAGTAAACAAACTGTTCTAAGAGGTTGACCAATTTCTCAAGATGCTGCTGCGCTGAACTACCAGGTTTCAGTAAATAGACCTGCACTCACAGAAAGGAAGAAGCACATAGAATGAGAATCTAAGAAAAAAAAACATATGGCATCAATTGATGATACTGCCAAATGGATGCTAAATCATTTATCTTACAATTGATTTAGCAATGGCTTTGGTCGGGGCCATTGTCTTATTGGAAAACAAGAACCTTGTATTTCTGGGAACATCAACTGAGAAAGGATACGATCCACCCCCATTTGCCACAGGAACCTATATTTCCAAAACAAAACATGAAAGTTAATGAAACATGGAAATTTCACAAATAGCAACAAAGTAAATAGATATAAAAAAATAACGAGAAGTTTGGCAGGGGAAAGCAGAGAATACTTTCAGAGAACATCGGGAAACACAAACCAGGCTGTGTATTTAGCATGATATATTTTTCAAATTAGGTCACTACATATTCTGCTAGCATATTTCAATACAGTTGATGGTGAAGAAATTTGAACCCCAATAAAGCACCACTAGTCCTGCTTCTTTATCAGAGTGAAATAATTATGACACTCAGTCCACATACATCACAGCACAAGTATCCGAGGCTGCAGAAACAGAGGATAAAAAAACAAAAGAAAAAAAAAGAGAAAAACTGCCTCTAGATGCAACTTCACAACTTTTGCCAGTTTAACGCGGACATTCCAACAGCTTAAATCCGGGTTCTAAGTAATGTTCATCTTTCATCACTGATCATGATAGTCAACTGATAGGCAAACGGGAAATATAAGGCCTCATGGAAATCTTTCAAATTAGGTCACTACATATTCTGCTAGCATATTTCAATACAGTTGATGGTGAAGAAATTTGAACCCCAATAAAGCACCACTAGTCCTGCTTCTTTATCAGAGTGAAATAATTATGACACTCAGTCCACATACATCACAGCACAAGTATCCGAGGCTGCAGAAACAGAGGATAAAAAAACAAAAAAAAAAAGAGAAAAACTGCCTCTAGATGCAACTTCACAACTTTTGCCAGTTTAACGCGGACATTCCAACAGCTTAAATCCGGGTTCTAAGTAATGTTCATCTTTCATCACTGATCATGATAGTCAACTGATAGGCAAACGGGAAATATAAGGCCTCATGGAAATCTTTCACATTCCTTTGGTATTTCTAATGCTTATGACAGCCTTGCTTAACAACTTCCAAGAATGATAATGCAGAACAGAATCTGTGTTCAGTAAATTAATCTACTCTGCAAGCCTACCCCTAGATGTAAATTGAACAAAGGAATCAAAACTCACCTCAAACATGTTTAAGTATCTAGTGAAAAGCATGGGCAAGAAGCATTCCCAGTTGACAAAGTTGTAGTTCTTTATAACACGGGCTGTAACAGCTACCCATTGGCTGTTCCAAAATTGGCAGTTTGGTATAGAATCCCACAGGTCCAAACTCTTTCTGACCCAATCACTGCCATGTCAATGATACAAGTTAACATTTTCCATTCCAGGGGAAAAGGAAGGAAAAACAGAGGAAGAGAAAAGAAAAAATTGTTCGAATTAAGTCTAGAAAAATGATAGAGAAGTAAGAGTTGTCCAAACTATGAGCTACATACTTTGTATAGAAGTCTTGGTTTTCTGTATTTGTGGGAAGAAACAGTCTAACAAATCCAGAACCTTCAAAGGACGAATTATGCCATGGATTCTCCAACAAAGAGCTGCAAGTTTTTTCCAACAAAATGTAAGCCATTATTATGCACAAGAATCCCCAAAAAAATAAGACAACATTTACCGCACTAATTACATCATTTGCTTAATTGTTTGTTGCAAAATGATCCAATGAGTAGTCAAATGGTTGGCCATCCAACTTACGTGAACTCGGCCCATATCTCAGAAGCAGAGCCGGCAGGGAAGAACCTGCGGCAGGATCGCACGAGTGAGGTGACCGTCTCGAAATGGCGTTGCCTCAATCTCCACCCCTCGGGGCCAGTATTCCTGAGAAGGAATGCAGAGTAGAGTATTTTTCAAAGTCAGCACACACACACACACTCGGAGAGTCACAAATAAAGAAGAGGGGAAAAAAAAAAAACAAAGGTGTACCTAGTGAAATGTGTATGAATAAGAGTATCGTAGAAAGGGCGCCACTGGACTTTGATAGACAGCTTCTTTCTATACTTATTCAGCACTCTCACTAACAGGTTTCCCCATCTAACCTAATCAAATCGTAACCATAAATTCACAAAGATAATCAGTTCTCCTCCACCTCCTCCTTACCAATTTATGTAGCAATCAATCATCACAAATTCACAAAATTGAGTAAAAAAAAAAAAAAAAAGCAGAGGCACCTGCGCATAAAGCTTGCCGTGCGACACATTAAACAATTGCAATCCGATTTCCACAAGTTGAGTCACATCTTCTAGAGCAACCTCACTCTTCGCTTTAACAAAACTGCACAAGCAATAATCCAAGGACAAGTCAAACGACAATTTCAGATATAATAACAAACGAAAAAGGAAGCAGTAAGATACGTGATGATGATAACAGGGATGAAGAGACCGACAGGTCGAGAACCGAAATCCACTTGAGAGTGGAGTAAACGGAGTCGGGATCCTCCGGTCTGTAGTACTGCTTGACCGAGTTCACGACTCGCCGGAACGATTCGCGCTCTCTCTTCGTCTCCTCCGCCACTGGCGGTGGCAGCCATGCATTGTACAGATGCATTTGCTCTCTATATCTTTATATCTCTCTGCTCTTGTTTCCCTCTCTCTCTCTGTTTACTGATTTTTGTTGGATTTGTTTTGCTTTTGCTGCCCGACGGATCGAAATTGAATTGAAATGAGACGGACTTTATAGGACTTGATTTCTTATTTAACAAGACAGACAGAGAGAAAAGTCATTGAATTGATACAATATGGTAAGTAATTTAATTATAAGGGTTACTGTGGGATTAGGCTGTTTTGTTGCTGCTCCTCCACCCTGTACCCTGGGCCTGGCAACGTTGACTTGTTACCGGCTCCCTGGGTTTCTCTGCACTAGTTTAGAGAGGTTCTATTTCATTTGGCTCAAAAAAAAAATATCAGATGCTCTGCCAAATTTTTTTAAGAGAAAAAAAGACGCAAGGACTCATTAGCCAAAAAAAGGTCCAAAACTATAGTTGTCGAAATAGGCTTTGACATCATAATACAATATAAACCCAACATAAAATTAGAAATATACCTCTTAGTTTATATAGATTGTGCGTTGGCTTAATTGGTTGAGGTTAAGTCAGCATTCCCATTAGGTTACGAGTTCGAACCCCACCGACCGTAATCTATAAATGTCATTGTATGCTCTTGCTGAGCCCGGTAATTTGCACAATAATCATGAATTTTGATAAATATTTTGACCGATTTGCTCGATGCCATGTATTATTGGTATACCCTGACCTCTGATGAAAATTCTACATAAAAAAAGATACGATTGAGCTTACAAAAATTTTTAGTTAACCAAACATCGATGCTTCCTATATACAAACGGATTTCCCAGATAAAACCTAATCATAATAATAGAGAATTGAATAAATTAGCAGATCTCGGTCGCATAGGTTCGCCCAATACCTGTAGGCCACATCCATCAATATTTGAAGTAAATCTAGAGCGATCTATTTATTGAAATTCATGATTACTATGAATACATAGTCCAAAATCCATAAAATTTTGATATACAAGCATAAGAATATAGGATCAAGCCTTTAATAGCCCATCGTGCGGGCCTCCGGCAGGAGGCCCGCTATGCCAGGTAATTGCAGACGATATAACTAGTAAATATGTTCCCCCTTATGTCAATATATTTTATTGTTTAGGAGTTAGAGGCTATTTTGCCGAGTTCCTTAGAGAGAGTTGTCTCGCGCTCCTAAGGTATTCTCTACCTACCCAGCTGTGTCGGTTTCAGAGGCGAATGGAAAGCGAAGTTGTGGTAATTCGAAAGATTGGCCTAGTACATGCCATTGCACTACGTTGGTGCTGCGAGTAGAATTATAATCTAACTGTTATACAATTTGTAAAAGATTATATTAATTTTTTTTGATACTAATCGAGGAGAGTGAGACTCGAACCCGAGACCTCACGCCTAAAGATTATATTAGTTTAAAGATACAAAATATTCGTAGGAGTACATATATGATGTGGGATTGCCTTACACATTGTAACTTTTTGCCAAAATTCTCGAGTTGCTTTGCCATATATTAAAGAATTATTTAATAGTCTACTTCAAAAGCTTATAGATTAAGAATAAATTTAAGACATTGATTAAGAATATATTTTTTGGGTTTTTATGAAAAGATTTTGGTTAAAAGAGGGCTTAAGTTCAATTGGAATTCCTTGGGAGTACAAAAGTGACCATGGCATCTTCAAACTTTTTATCTTTTCTATATAAAACCTTATCACAATACAAATATAATCTTTTCTTATTTTATATCTTTACATATCTTTATCAACAAATAAAGTAATTTTTATAGTTTTAAATTTTTTATTAGATCATTCATTTATATTAATATATTTTCCAACTTTCTTTTTTTTTATAGTTGATGAATGTTGGAATCGAATCTACTTTTCTTGTACTCTCTACAAAAGAGTACCAATAAACTACAAGCTCATTGTTATATATTTTCTAACTTAATTAACATTTGATGATATATTGTTTGTTACATAATAATGATAAATTTATTATATATTTAAATGAATAATGTTATTATACTTAAATAAAAAATATTATTATTAATTATTTATTTCTTAGTTTTTATTAGGAGTTAATTATAATTCTCGCTTTACAATTATCACTATCATTATATTGATAATATTAATATTATCTTAAGATAGAAAAATATTTTACTAACCCTCCTAACAATGTTCTAGCTCCTTTTTAAGTTTATTAGAACATTTTGCACAAAACCGTATATCACATTTTTTTCCTTCTTTTTTTTGGGAGATGACATTTGTATGACTATAAGAACCATCTGGAAAAAACAATCAAGAAGTAATAGTGCTTTACTTTTCAGTTATGATTGTTTTACATAGCTTGTCATCAATCTATTTTTACCTTGTCATCAATCTAGAGAGGACAAAGACCTATATAATATATATGCTACTGGTGCCTGGTAGCCAAAATTCTGAAAATAGGTCAACTTGAAAACTAGAGCAGATATGTTATAAAATTGAGGAAAAAATTCACTATTTGATGTAATAATACAAATATGATCAAAGTTGATCAAGGTAATAATACAACTTTGTGGGAGGTAATACACATTTAATAATAATATAAAAATAGAGAATGATTATACTAATGATGAGAGGTGTATAGAAATTAGAAGAGTGAGAGTTTATGGTAGGATATTAAAAGTGTAAGTGTGTATGAATGAAGGGGATATTTATAGGTAAAAATGGGATGATAAAAACAAATAAGAATGATTAATTTAATAAGATAAAATTAAAAAGATATTAGGTAAAGGAAGATGGTATTAAGAATAGGACAAATAAGATTATGGAGGATAAATGGCCAAAGAGATGAATTCAATTGGATATTAGGTATTGGGGTAAAATATTTACTGAGGGAAATTCGGATATGGTAAAATTAAGTTTTACTAGATGGTAATAATGACATTCACCATAATTTATTTACAATATGATAATATTTGTTCTGTGAATTTTTAACACTATGACAATTTTTTTTATCAAACAATTATCATGATTTGAAATATAACAGTAGACTTAACCAAAAATAAAAGATTAACAATAGAAAATAAACCATTTTGCTCTTTTAACCAGGACAAAAGAAAAATGGAGAACATTTCATCGAACAAAAAGAGAGTAAAAGGAACAGTGATGTTGTGACGATCACTATGACGATGTTCTTTTATCCCTTTTCGATAATGATATTTTGAAGAAAATTAAAGAAAAATAAAGGTATGGATCTATTTTTGAGAAAGCAAGATCTGGATGATTCTTTTTTTTTTTAATGAAAAGAGCTGAGGATTCTTATTTTAACAATTGAATCACATATACATACTACTGACTTCATATTTATCCGCATCTAAATTGGTAGCGGGTATATGCTTCTCTTCGAGACACTCACTTATAAGAGTCTAAATTACTACTTTTTTTGGGGTATAACTATAAAGTCTAGAGTACGGATTAATGCATGAAAATGTCCCTAAATTTTATTGTTTTCATCACTCCTATCCCTAAACAAATTATTGGATGATTTATGTCCCTTAACTTGTGTTCAACCGAGTAAAGCAGTCTATTTACCTGCTACAACCGGTTTCTGATGTGGGACCCACCTAGTGTTGAATAAAAAAAATATTTTTTACTTCCATGTCAAATTGCTCTTAATAAAAATTTACAAAAAAATAATTGTGAGATTAAAAAATATTGGAAATGTAAAAAATTTGTAAATTGAAAAATTATGTTGGTGAAACGCCCCGACCCGTATTTACCGTACACAGTAAACACGTGCCGGAACTGTGACGACCCAACCCAACATGACTCCGCATAAAGTGTGTACAACAACAATTCGGCCCCAACGGACCAAAATAACAAACAACAATAATAATAACACCGGCCCAATGGCCCAACAACAATAATGATATGCACAGCGGAAGACTTTAACTCACATAAACACTGTAAGCAACAACAATATGGCCCTACGGCCCAACGACAAAATAAACAGCACAGCGGAAGACTTAACGACTCACAATGACTCTGTATGCAACCCATGATGCAACTA
>JAKUCV010004924.1:18574-38526 GCA_028386065.3 Turnera subulata
TAACTGTGACTCGCTAGATGTCTAAGTGTATTCAATTTTATTATTTCCTTTTTCCTCGACTAATTACCACATCTCTATCATCCAACCATTATCTCATTATCCCGAGCAGGCTCGCAGCCTCTCCGCTCGTCTGGATAATAACCAATATCAAACTGTCATCACATCGTAGTACCCTCGATACTCAACTCACACAATTCTACGGTCAACAACAGCAACAGTCTTACTCATATCCACAATCCCAACATCATCAATTATATCAACAGCAACAATTATCAACATAATTCATCACACGAGAACCATACACTACCACCAGGTATCATACCAGCAAGGTCACACATAGTCAACAACTCAACAGTAGCAATATTCTCAACAACAACGATGGCAACAATTATCAATCAAATCATCTCAAAACAAATCATACTCAGCCACAAAGTATCATACGAGCATCAACGAAACACAGTAAGCAAACAGCAACTTGATATCACGGGATGTAAATAAATATTTACTTAACCTCACCTTAGCCGATTATCAAATACGGAATCCTCAACAGGTTCCCAAGCCGGATCCACAGGATCTGCTCGATATCGACTCCTATATAACAAATAACAAATGCACACATAAGATGCACATAATAGGTATGCTATGATGCCGTAAATTATAAATTAAACCCCCCTTCGATTATACTGCATAAAATTTATCTTTAATCGTTTTTAATTCTTTTTTTTCGAAAACAAAAATATATCGTACGTATATCCGAATATAATTTGGGTACCATACTTTAATTATACTCCCCTCTAAATATTTTATGAAGATATTTATCATTCTCCAAAAATATAATTACCAAAATTTTTCTAGGAAGATATATATAGGTATATATATACATTTCCAAAATTATTCACTCAAAATAATTATACTTTCCAAAAATATAACTACTATAATATAATTCCCTGAAAAATATAACGTACGTTTATATTCCCAAAATATTTATAGTATATGCGTACTTTTATAAAATAATTACTTATATAGTAATTTTGCAAAGGATATAGTTCATATTTTAATTACTTAGTTTCTTGGAAATATTATAACATGTTAGTTACTTTATTTATTTTCACAAAGTATAATCTTATACTACACATTTATTTTTCCCAGTAAATATATATAAATAATATATATATTCAGATTATAATTATTTATTATTATTGTTATTATCTATTATTATTTTTTTTAATTTCCGGGCTGGGCCGAATAGTGCCAGCCCAGATATCCAAAATCCATACCATATTAGCCCACTCCCAAGCCCACAGAATTAGCAACCCAACAACACAGCCCTACCCAAGTCCAACCAAGCAAAGCCCAACTAAAACCCATAACTTATAACCCATCAAAACCCCAAACCCAAACAAAAACTAAGCCCAAACTAAAACCCAAGCCCATTACCTATCAAACCCAACAAACCAAAACCCACCAGACCAAACCCTAACCCACCAAAACGCGCGGGTCGACCCGACCCACAGCATCTCGTGACCGGGTCGCCAACATCCAGCTCACCTTGACGGCGGCGGTTTGCAGGCGGCGAGGCGCAGGGAAAAGAAGACAGGCGGCGAACTCGGTACGGCGAGGAGCAAAGAGAGGAGTTCGGCGAGGGAGAAGGAAGGACCGGCGATCTGGGCGTCGGCTGCGTGCCTGTTCACGACGGACAGCGACGGGCGGCGCTGCAGACGGGCTCGGGGAGGAGGAGAACCCAGACGGCGCGGCTGCAGGTTGTCTCCGGTGGCGTCTGTGGTGGTTGTTGGCGTCGCGCGCGAGGAGGAGGTGCGGTTCGCGGGCGGCAGGGGCGGCGGATCCGGTGGCGGCTGCGAAGGTGGGAGGAGGAAGAAGGTGGGATGGCGGCGTGGGGTTGCAGTGGTGCTCACTGGCGGCAGTGGTGGTGGCGGTGTATGGTGGTCTTGGTGGCGGTGAATGTGGGGAAAATGAAGGAAAAAGAGATGGGGAGGAAGGAGATGTGTGTATGGATCGGGTGGAAGTGAGGAGAGAAAATGAAGAAGAGAAAGAAAAGAACAAGGGAAAAATAGAAGAAGAGATGGGGACGTGGTCACGGGGGAACAAGGAAAAGGAAAAGAGAGGAGGTGGGCCGACGGCGAGAGAAAAAGAAAATGGAGGGGTCAGTGGTCACGGGTCATGGCGGCTGAGGGTGGAAAGAAAAAGAGAAAGAAAAAGAGAAGGAGAAAGGAAGGAAAAGAAAGAAAAGAGAGAAGAGAAGTGGGGCCCACGTGGCCGGGAAAAACCGGGAGAGAGGAAAAGCATAGCCGGGAAAGAGGAAGAGAAAGGAGAGAGGAGGAAGAAGAGTGGCTCGGGGCAAGCTCGTTGGCGGGTCCGGATTCTCGCGTCGGAATCCCGTAGACGCAAGAATACCCCCGTCTTTCCGACAAATTCCGTCCCGAGTCCAAAAATACAACTTGGGCTCGGAAAATCCGATTAATTCTCTCGAGCGTCAACCAACTCTCGGAACTGAAAACTGAGGCTCGGTTAGTTAGGAATAAACTCCCGGGCGCGGGAAAATTCTCGGTTCGAAAAACGACTCCCGATTTACCGTAAATTAATTACCCAAGATTAATTCAACAGTAAATCACGGTAAATCGACTTCTACAGTCCCGGTAAAAATCAAAAATTTTACCCGGGCTGTTACATAACAGCACGTTTGGTATTATGGAATTGAATTCAATTCCATGTATTGAATTCAATTCCTTAGTTTGGTATAATTCTACTTAACTTAAAATATTAATTGAATTCTATTTTTTATTTTTGGATCGATATTTTGGTAATATTTTAAATCCAAGCAAAATCTTTCGGATTTGGAATTCAATCTCATTGGAAAAGTAATGGTATGTCTAAAGAACAAAAATGACCCTATACTCTTATTTTAATTTGTTTTAGCAAAAGGACAACTTAGGTAATTTTAGCAATTCAATTGATAGTTTGATTTATATCAAACATTGGAATTTAATTCAATTTCTCATTATTAAAAAATATACCAAATATGGGAATTGATTTCATAATGAATTCAAATTCTAAATTTTTAATGATTTCCAAATTGATACCAAACAGACTGTAAGGGATTCTAATCATGTTGCAGACATCTTGGCTAAATCAGCCTCGTCAAATTCCGAAGGTCTTCAGTTCTCGCAGGAACCACCACGAAGTGTTTTGCAGAGTTTTATGTGGATTGCAGCGTTGCCCCAAAAAAAAAAAACAAAAATGATGGTTTAAACATTTGAAATATCGATCCCTTCCTCCTTCTTGATGAGTGGCCCCATGTCTCATATTTGACACAAAAAAAAAAAGAAAAACCCATCAGGATCATGTGCATGTATTTTTAAAACATCATGCAAAATCTTTCCACATGTAATGAGTTGGCATCCAAAAACTAGGTTGTGATCCGAATCAATATTTTTTTTTTTCACAAAAAATTCCTACACTAGCCTAATCTAACCTAAATACTAATTCATCATCCGAATCAATATCATATTATAAAGAACGTGTGGGTTTACATATTTTAATCTCTAGAAACTTGAAACTTATAATCTCCTATATAAACCCCTGCATAGTCCCTCAAAAAACCCATGCTATTATCCCCAATTGACAGTATCCTCAAGAATAGCTAGATAATCATGAAGTTGCTCTTTGTAGTTCTCTTGCTATCCATTGTCACCCTCCACTCTCCCAAATTAACATCAGCTGCTTCCTGCCACAAGGATGACGAAGCAGGCCTCCTGGCATTCAAATCTGGCATATTATCTGACCCCTTGGGGATGCTTNGGAAGAAAGGCACCAATTGCTGCGACTGGAGGGGTGTGGCTTGCGTTGGTACGAACCGGGTCACTCTCATAGCTTTATCCCCGGAATCCGGCGAGGAAAATGGTTACCTATCGGGTACAATCTCATCCTCCCTTGCAAAACTCCAGTACTTGACTGAGTTTTGGCTTGTAAACCTCAAAAACATCACAGGTAGCTTCCCTGATTTCTTGTTCAAATTACCAAAACTCAAATCCATTGTCATAAATGATTGCCAGCTTTCTGGTCCACTACCCACTAACTTAGGCAAGTTAACCCAACTTGAAAAGTTGAGCCTGGATGGGAACCATTTCACAGGGCCAATCCCAGCTTCTATATCCAAGCTAACCCGAATGGATGATCTTAGTCTAGCCCGGAATCCCCTCACAGGAAGCATACCTCTAGGTCTTAACAAGCTAACCAATTTGAGCTCCTTGCGTCTCCAAGATAACCAACTCTCGGGTCCCATCCCTGATTTTTTTGCTCCCTTCACTAAACTTTCATTTCTCTTCCTGTCTGGCAACAAACTTGAAGGCCCCATCCCCTCTTCATTGTCTTCACAGGCCGGAAACATCTACTTTCTTAACCTAAGCAACAATGCACTAACAGGAAGAATCCCAGATTTTCTTGGTAACTTTGTGAACTTGAGAAGCCTTGATCTTGCATGGAACAAGCTCACGGGGCCTGTGCCGCAGAGTTTCTCCAAGCTTGGATCTTTATGGACGCTGCACCTCTCCCATAACTTTCTTGAAGACCCTTTCCCCACTCTGGATGCTCCTAGCCTGGAGTCCCTCCATTTGTCTTACAACAACTTCCACTTCAAACAAATACCAAGCTGGGTTCACTTCCCAATTAGGTCTCTCAATCTTGCAAAATGTGGCATCCAGATGGACCTTGATGAATGGAAAGTTGATGAAGGGGATGCAGTTCAATATGCATATATAGATCTTTCCAACAATGAGATTACCGGAAGTGCGGTGAGTCTACTGAACAAGACAGAATATCTGCGTGCTCTTTGGATTGCAGGAAATAAGCTGAAGTTTGAACTGGGGACCCTAAAGATTCCTACTACTCTATCCGTCCTGGATTTGTCGAGGAACTCGATTTTTGGGAACGTACCGGAGGCCATTTCTGGGCTGCAGAGCCTTAAGGTGAGCAATAATCATCTATGTGGGCGACTTCCGGCTTCTGCTTCGAAATTTCCGGCAAGTGCATTTGTGGGAAATGATTGCCTCTGTGGTCCTCCTCTTGCTCCTTGTAAATGATAGTTTCTGCTAGTTAATGATAAAAGGAGAAGAAATGTGATGCGCAATTGGGAAAAATGTTAACTGATGAGAAATGTACCTTTTTGTGTTTTCAAATTTGATAGCAAAAGGTGGAGCAATAAGTCTCTCAAACATCAATAAATTCAATCAAGTACGATTGAAAATCTTTCTTTGAATGTCCATAAAACTAGGAATGTCCATAAAACTAGGGATGTAAACGAGTTGAGCTACTCGCGAGCTATTTGAGATCGATTCGGCGAATACTCGAACTCGACTCATG
The DNA here is from genome assembly GCA_028386065.3 of Turnera subulata. NCBI lineage: Eukaryota > Viridiplantae > Streptophyta > Magnoliopsida > Malpighiales > Passifloraceae > Turnera > Turnera subulata. The sequence goes on from JAKUCV010004924.1 coordinate 23,951, forward strand.
TTTATCGAGCTCGACTCGAGCTTGAAGGGCAATCGAGTCGAGCTCGAGCCTACCAGTACTTGACTCGTAAAGCTCGAGAGCCTTATCGAGCTTCTTTCCCATGGTAAGGTTTAGCCTAATGACTTGGGCTTATAATTTGTAAATACTGATTTTGGGCCGGGCCACATATCTTTGTTAAGCCCATGAATGTAAAAATTCAAAATAAAATGAATTAAGACTGTAGGTGCATTCTTTCTCTTATGACCTGGGCTAATGTTTATAGGTGGGCTTTGTCAATTCACTTTTTTCTTAAACCCAGTATTATAATTTAATAAAATCAAATTGAAAATTGAAGAGTAAATAAAAGTAAACAACAGTTTAAAAAAATCCCTAAATTTTTTACACGCACTTGACAGCCCATATCTCCGCCTCCACTCCCCCCATCCCCTCCACATCTGTCAGTGTCGGCGTGGCTACTGACTTGCCACTCATCTCTTGTTTCTTTTATTCCTTTATTGTTTTTCAACTTTCTCTCTTTTCTCTACTTTTCCTCCCGCAGCCATTACCATGGGTATTTCCATCACAAGCTGCCTTCTGTGATAGAAGACCGCTTCCCGAAGTGCAAGTACCTAACTTATTTCAACATCAAGCAGAGGGAAAAAGGAACAAATCCTGGCTTTGATCGTTATGGGGTTTCTGTTGAACTTTTTGTTGGCTAATTTTTTTTGTTATGAGCTTGGTTGTGATTTTGCATTAACGAGCTTTAGAGCTCGAGTTGTGGGATGATCTATCGAGCTCGAGTTTAGAAGAAGCTTGATCGATCTCGAGCTCGAGTTCGAGCTTGACAATTTGTTTAAGGAGTAGAGTCGAGCCTGTTGATACTCGGTTTGACTCGACTTGGCTCGCTTATACCCCTACATAAAACTCAAGAAATATCAGTCCAATAAGTCTATCAATTCTCAATATTGTCAATGGGTTTATTGTTCATTGGCATTCTTGTGTAAGGCCGATGTATTGGGTTCGAGACCCACTTTCTTAACTTTTGTTTTTTCATAATTATGAGGTACAATCATATGACCTTTCTTTTTTCATAAAAATTTTTCATTATATAATCAAATATACAATTCAGATGGATCCAAATTGAATCCAGAGATGACAAGAAGAATATGAGCAAGCAATATTTTTGAGACCAGGAGATGTGATTCCATTATTCACCATTTGACCATAAAAAAGTAAAGTTGCTCATCTGCAAAAGGAATATTAATATATAATCATGTGCTTGTGGAACATGTTCCCCATCTGCAACCATATAAAAATCAACTACTTATTCTTCTTCCGCACGCAGTGGCTTTTGACCATATAGTCAAATATTAGCACCTTTTGGTCGCAGTGGCATCGGGTTTAAACTGCTGAAAAATTTAATAATTTGCATTAAGATGGAATAGAAGTATACATATAGATACATGGTAGGTGAGTAGGGACTCCTTAATATGACAAAGAAAAAAACATATAGTCAAATGGAATTTTGTATAAAAGCCCACTAAATAGTGCTCCAAACTGTCACTATCCTTCTCAAAATCTAGAAATATGAAGTTGCTACTCTTACTGTCCATACTCACCCTCCTCTCTCTCAGACAAACAGAAGCAGCTGCTGCCTGCCACAAAGATGATGAAGCAGGTCTCCTGGCATTCAAATCTGGGATAACCCATGACCCCTTGGGGATGCTTAGTTCATGGGAGCCAGGTACTGATTGCTGCAAATGGAGGGGTGTGGATTGTGTGGAGAGCAACCGGGTCACAGTCATAGTTTTATCCCCCAATTCCAGGGAAAAAGATGCAATCTTATCCGGTACAATCTCACCATCTCTTGCGAAACTCCAAGATCTAAATTACTTTTTCCTTATAGACCTCAGAAACATCACAGGTTCCTTCCCCGATTTCTTATTCAAATTACCAAAACTCAAAGCTTTTGGCATAGAAAATAACCAGCTTTCAGGTCCATTACCCAGCAATCTAGGCAAGTTAAGCCAACTTGAAAGACTGAGCTTGGAAGGCAACCATTTCACAGGGCCAATCCCAGCTTCTATATCCAAGCTAACCCGATTAGAGGATCTTAGTCTAGCCCGGAATTCCCTCACAGGAAGCATACCACTTGGGCTTAACAAGCTGACCAATTTGCGTTCCTTGACTCTCCATGAAAACCAACTCTCTGGTATCATTCCTGATTTTTTTACTCCCTTCAATAACCTTTACACTCTTTGGCTTTCTGCCAACAAACTTGAAGGCCCCATCCCATCTTCATTGTCATCACAGGCAGAAAACATCTATTTTCTTAACCTAAGCCGCAATGCACTAACAGGAAGAATCCCAGATTTTCTTGGTACATCTAGTCACTTGACAAGCCTTGATCTTGCATGGAACAACCTCACAGGGCCTGTACCGCAGAGTTTCGCCAACAACCTTGGACTTTTACAGCAACTTCACCTCTCCCATAACTTTCTTGAAGACCCGTTTCCCACTTTGGATGCTCCTAGCCTGGAGTCTCTCCATTTGTCTTACAATAACTTCCACTTCAAGCAAATACCGAGCTGGGTTCACTTCCCAATTAGGTCTCTCAATCTTGCAAAATGTGGCATCCAGATGGACCTTGATAACTGGAAAGTTGATGAAGGGGATGCGGTTCAATATGCATATATAGATCTTTCCAACAATGAGATAACAGGGAGTGCGGTGAGTTTACTTAATAAGACAGAAAATCTGCGAGCTTTCTGGATAGCAGGAAACAAGCTGAAGTTTGACCTGGGGAGACTGAAGATTCCTACTACTCTAACCCTCCTGGATTTGTCGAGTAACTCGATTTTTGGGATGGTACCGGAGGCCATTTCCGGGCTGCAGAGCTTGAAGGTGAGCTATAATCATCTCTGTGGGAGACTTCCGGCTTCTGCCTCCAAATTTCCGGCGAGTGCATTTGTGGGGAATGACTGCCTCTGCGGTCCTCCTCTTGCTCCTTGCAAAGGATAGTTCCTGCTGGTTGGTAATGATAAAAGGTGAAGAAATGTGGTGCGCAATTGAGGACAATGGGCACCGAGAAATGTACCTTTTTTTGTGTGTTTTCAAATTTGATAGCAAAAAGTGGAGCAATAAAGTCTCTCAAATATCAATAAATTCAATCTAGCGCGATTGAAAACCTTTATTAGAATCTCATATCCATAGAACTCATGAAACATATCACACTAATAGGATTATCAGTTCTTGATATTGTCAATACACTAATAATTAGAAGTTTTTTCCTTCCAAAAAGTTGTGATTTTTTTTATGCTAAAAACAGGGGATTAATGCTTGTTTCATCCCTGCGTTGCCCTTTATTTTCAAAAACCATCCTCGTGTTGTAATTTGGTTGGATTTCACCCCTTTGTTCATCTTGTTTTTCATAATTTGGTTAATTGATTGAATTCTGACAAGATTTGAGGACATGGCATTTTTTTCGGTGCTACATCAGCAAATTAGGGCCACTTGTCAACTAATTGAACGTACAGGATAAGTGGAGCGAGTTTGAATTATGTAGTTCGGTCTAAAAATGAGCCTCACGTTGCTGATGTGGTACTAAAAAAGTTGCGACGCCATCAAATATCACCGGAATCTGTTCAAAAAAGACCAAAATATGAAAAACGTGATGAAGGATGAATTCTAACCAAATTACAATATATGGATGAATTTCAAAATTAAAGGGTAGAGACGAAACAATACATTAATCTTAAAAAAATATATGACTAGTAAATCTTTCGAAACGCAACGAGTATACATGACCTTTTTTCTATATCAAATTTCAAAAAAACTCCTACAAAAACCCTTTTACTTCACATAATGTGCTGCAAACTACCTGAGTGTAGGCAAGCTCAACTAATTAAAGGTGTTAAAAAAAAAAATTCAAGTTTTGGACTCAGATCGAGCTTTATTAAAGTTTGGTTTCTACATTTTAGATATTATCAAGCTTTAAACTAAAAACTCATTGATATTAACCAACGTGGAATTTGATGTGGGAAAAATATGTGTGGGTTCAGGTTGTATTTAGGTCTAGCATTATCGGTTTTGTTAAGCATCCGATCTCCTTCTTTGATTCTTTGTCTGATTTTCCAGGCTTCTTATCAATGGCTTCCGCAGGAAGGCTTAGCGAGTCTTGTTGGGGAAGAAAGGAAAAGAATCCCAAATTTTTAAATAAAATGGAAATATATTACAGATGCATGCGTCCATACTTTACACAAGCAATGGTTAATGAGCTCTGTAATCATGCCGTCCGGGCTTCACCTGGGGATGAGATTCCGTGAATCACAATGTGGCAAAACAAAATAAAATAATTTGGGACGTCTTCAAGACGCTATTCAGCCATATTTTGCATAGGACTTGATTGAATACACTACAAATCAAATCTGAATTTTAGAGATAGGGAGCTATGCATTTTTTATATATTTCCAGCCTATAAAAACCCACATTATAGTCCTCTCCATACTCATTCTAACCCATTTACCACTTGTCCCTTTCAAGACTAGCTAGAACATGAAGTTGCTCTTTGCAGTACTCCTGCTGCTACCCATACTCACCCTCCTCCACTCTCTCAAACTAACTTCAGCAGCAGCAGCTTCCTGCCACAAGGATGATGAAGCTGGTCTCCTGGCATTCAAATCTGGCATAACCCATGACCCATTCGGCATGCTTAGTTCATGGAAGCCAGGCACCAATTGTTGCGAATGGAGGGGTGTGGATTGTGTGGATACCAACCGGGTCACTCACATAGCTTTGTTTCCCTTAGACACTGAACCAGCTGGATTCTTATCCGGTACAATCTCGCCATCTCTCGCGAAACTCCAAAGTCTAAATGAGCTTTTTCTTGTAGAACTTAGAAACATCACAGGTAAGTTCCCTGACTTCTTGTTCCAATTACCAAACTTCAAATCCCTTACCATAGAAAATTGCCAGCTTTCTGGTCCACTACCCACCAACCTAGGCAAGTTATACCAACTTGAAAAACTCAGCTTGGTAGGCAACCATTTCACAGGGCCAATACCAACTTCTATATCCAATCTAACCCGGTTAGAGGATCTTCGTCTGTGCCAGAATTTCCTCACCGGAAGCATACCACTTGGACTTGGCAAGCTAACCAACTTGAGCTTCTTGGGTCTAAGATATAATCACCTCTCTGGTAACCTACCTGATTTTTTTGCTTCCTTCACTAAACTTGCACATCTCATTCTTTCTGGCAACAAACTCCAAGGCCCCATCCCATCTTCATTGTCTTCAGAAGCTAAAAACATTTACAATCTTTACCTGGATCGCAATGCACTAACTGGAAGAATCCCAGATTTTCTTGGCAACTTTAGTAACTTGATGAGACTTGATCTTTCATGGAACAAGCTCACGGGGCCTGTGCCGCAGAGTTTCGCCAACCTTGGTTCTTTAAGGGTGCTTCACCTCTCGAATAATTTTCTTGAAGACCCCTTTCCCACTTTGGATGCTCCAAGGCTGAAGTCCCTCCATTTGTCTTACAATAACTTCCACCTCAAGCAAATACCGAGTTGGGTTCACTTCCCTATCAAGTCTCTCAATCTGGCAAAATGTGCGATCCAGATGGACCTGGATGACTGGAGTATTGATAAGGAGAGTGGAATTCAATATGCCTACATTGATCTTTCCAACAACGAGATAACCGGAAGTCCAGTAAGTTTACTGAACAAGACAGAATTTTTGATTGAGTTCCGGATTGCAGGAAATAAACTGAAGTTTAACCTTCACAAACTGAAGATTCCTGGTACTCTAGCCATCCTGGATTTGTCGAGGAACTCGATTTTCGGAAAGGTTCCTCGGGCCATTTTCGGGGCGGGCTTGAATGTGAGCTACAATCATCTCTGCGGGCGGCTTCCGGTATCAAGCTTACCTGCTAGTGCATTTGTGGGGAATGACTGCCTCTGTGGTCCTCCTCTGGATCCCTGCAAAGCATAATCTCTGCTGGGACTGATAGAATGATCAGAAGAAGAATCGTTGTGAAAGTGGGAAGATGGGCACTGAATTTTGTACTTTTTGTGTTTCAAGTTCAATGTGAAAGATGGAGAGACAATGTCTCTGAATCTATATAAATATATTTGGTGTTGACAAGTGGCTCTCTTGGCATGTGGAAACTAATTTTGTCAAAAAAATAATTAATATATTATTTAGTGAATTTAATAAAAAAATTTAATATTTTATATTTAATTCTAAATTAATTGTTTGTGTGTAAATTGCTAGAGGGAATGTAAGGGCAACGAAAAAGTATAATTGAGCTTAAAAAAAATTAAATGCAGAAAATTAGGAGTCACATGCATCCATATATCAAATTATGAAATATTTTTTAAAAACCAAAGGTCACATGTATTTAATGTTACAATCAATTTTTGTGCTATAAAATAAGGAAAACCACACACTATGACGATCGTATGTCTCTTTTTTTTTTCACAACTAAACAAAACTATGCTTCATGTTTTAGAGAATTGGTTACTTATACATAGTTAAACTTCTGAATTTTCAGGACAAAAAAAAAATGTGTGCTTCATTCACAATCAAGAAATAAAACCCAAGGCAAACAACATAACCTTCAAGGAGATTCAGGTAAGCTTTCAAATCCTCTCAATATAGTTGTACTGTTCCTATTTTAGTATTCGTATTTTAGAGCAGGAAATACCTTTTCAATTGCTTTTGTCTCCTTCGGTAAGATTAACTAAATATCCGTGTGCAACACGATATAAATCAATCAGCACACAAATACGTATATAACACGTGTAGTTGCCTAATTATTTAAAAAAGATTGGAATCGTTTACCAAAATCTTAAATCCTCCCTAAGTTGTTTTATGGGCACTTATTTCCTTTACGTACGAGTAGCAACTTCTTGAATTTAAGTGCTCAAAAAGAAAAGTACTGTCAAATTAATCAAATCAAACCCTGCTACAGATATAGCCAGACCAGGATCAGCTTGTCTGAATCACCTTGCACGTGATAAAAATATTCTAATCCAAGATTCCATTTTTCAGCTAGACATGAATCTATTGTTAATTCGTCTGGGAAGATTTTAGTATCTACCAAGATTTTTTGGATTTGGAGCCTGCCCGTTAACAATCTGTGCAGTCCTATTAAATATGCTTTGGAACTTGTACCTAGTCGGAGCTCAAATTTCCAAAACAAACTGCCAATTTTCCTTCATTTTTTTGTGGAAGCTAGTATAACTAAATGATTCAGATTACCAAAGTTGCAAGGGGCTGAGAACTCCTCCAATGGCCTTCTATAAAGTAAATATTACTACATTGACTAGTTGCTGAACTTTGAACTTCCTTGCCTCGTTGGAAGTAATAAAAGACTATGAACATGGAAACTGGTAACCAACTAGTTTATGGAATATGGACTTTAACAGAGTACAAATTGCATGTAAAAATGTCTAACACTAGTGGACCTGCAGCCTCATATTGACCTAGTCTAGAATTGCCAAAGATCAGCCCACAAGAACTGAAATGTAAGTTTATCAAATTGAATCAAAGAAAACGTCGCAGAAAGCTTTTAATCTCTTCTATGTATGGTGTCCGAGTAGGGATAATATGCCCACAATCATGCTCGATGATAGTCGAGGAACCGTCTTCGAACAACGAAGCAAGATCTCTGCTGGCTTGATTTGCAATCTGCCTGTCATTGCCTGAAGCACTGCCAAATATATGGAGTGAAGGGCAGTTGACAGAAGCATGATCTACATCTCCAAGTTGAACAGGAAATCCAGAGCACAGTATCACAAATCTAAAACCAATTTCGCCATTAAGTCTGCCCTGTCTAGCAGCAAGTGAAGCTGCCATTGCTGCTCCTTGAGAAAATCCCAGGATCCCATCAAATGGCCCTCGCTCAGAGAACACAGTCTTCAAAAATGTTACTGATGTCTCGAACCCCTCAGTCTGCTGCTGATACTGGAGTGGATTAAATGGGCCATCTGCTATCTTCCAATCATTTTCTTTCATTCCTTTGAAATCAGGGTCTATCATCCATGCAAACTTCCTTCTGCATTCATCTGTTGGAGGAGGAATTTGTTGTGGTGGAGATGATAGAGCATCACTGCACACGCGAGGTTGGTAAATGTAGGCCAACTCATGGGGAGCATCAACAAATAAAAGCTCAGCAATGGTTTTAAGTTTCTTGGCCAATGATGCAGTTCTTCCCTTAAAACTGGAGGCATTTTGCCGAAACCCATGTAAGCACAAGATTCTTAGTTTTCTTGCAGGGCCAGCACCTGATGTTATGATTAACAATTATGTTAACCTCATAAACATCAATAAAGATGTGACTAAATATAGCTAGCACAAACAGTACGGACTCAGAATTGGTATCTTGACAAGCTTGAAGGCAGAAAGATCTGCAGGGTTAGAAACAGACCTTACCCTGACCTAATTCTGGTTGAGAGGATATCTCAGGACCGGGTGAAATTGATTTGGGCAATATTTGTTGCAAATCCGATTCTTCTTCTCCAACTGGGGGAATGGACCCGGCACACTTACCATGTTTCTGACATAGCTCACAGACATATACAGCTCCCTTCGTCTGTTCACCCAGAGCAAAAGTTACAAACAAGAATCACCAAACTGAAAACTACAAAGGATTCGTATAACATGCATGGACTGCACATCATGGTTCTAGTTTAAAACAATTAAATATTTCATCTTGTTAATATTTTTTTTATTTTTTTTTTTTTTAAGGGAATGATCAGAACATACCCGACAACTATCACAGACCAAAACAAGCATTCTACAATGTGAGCATCTGCAGCGTGAAGAATAATCATCAAAAGGCAACCCACAGAGGAGGCAGGAACCCAGAACATTTGGGTCTGAGCTTCCAACAGAAATCCTGCAGCCACAAAAGGCCAGGAATTAAATACCAAAAGTTACCAGATAAGCAGCCTTCTGGTTCAACAGTTTTCTATTCGGCTCTATTTTCCATCCTAGTTCAGATATTCTTCATTACCAAAAAATTACAACAAAGGCATAGAGGCAAAGTGTGATGTATTCACTACAACTAAAGAAATTTCCCCCCTGAACTCCAGCTCCCAGCTTAAAAACAGAGTAAATAATCATACCGGTGATCAAAAACGAAATTCTTTCCTTTAAAATATCCACCATCAGGAAATTGTTCCAAGTATCGCTGTATCCCACCAAATAACTGCGACCAACATGGATTAGAATGTTACGATCACTTACAAATAAGAGCACTAAACATATTTACTACAATTTTAAAAGCAGATACAGAATTCCGTAACAAAATTGTAAGCTTACCTGAAACACATTCTCAAACCCTGAACCTTTTGATTTTATATATGCCGATGCCATCTCACATCTAATCCCTCCAGTGCAATACCTACAAAATGCATTTAATTTGAACAAGAGCAGGAATCAACAATTAGACCAAAACAACAACATGATGTACATTAAAGATCTATCAAATGTCTAGCAAAGTCATTATATTCAATAAATCAACCAACACTTACATAAGTACACTTTTGCCTCGCAAATGTTCTGAATTATCATCTATCCATGATGGTAGATCACTATACTGCCTGATTCCAGGATCCAAAGTTTCCACATTGGGCGTGTGAAACTTCCCAATCCTAGTTTCATACAAATTTCTCGCGTCCAGCAGAACAACCTCTTTACTTCCTTCATCCATGGCTTTTCCTAGAAAACATAATAGGAAAATCACCCACAACTCCAAATCACAACACAACGATACAACAACAACCAAAAACCTTAACCTACTAACCAGCATTCTGAAGAGCCGAGTGGAACTCTACTGCAGACAGATGCCTCCCAGAATTACGAACATCCAGCTCTCTTGGCAACGGATGAGAACTTAATGTTACCAATTCCTAACAAACATTCCGATCTTTTTAAGTCCATATGCCATAGGAACAATTCAAGAAAAAAAGAAAGCACAAGCAAGTCCATGAGAGATAAAAAAGAACACTCTTTTCCCTACCAGTTAACCTTAAAAGAGCCAAACCCAAGCCTCATTTATTTCCTATTGGCTTATTACACTTACTTATAAAACATAACAATTCTTATAATATACAAACAACACGAATCAGCAAGCACACAACAAGGAAATCAGCATCAAGAACAAAAAGTAGAAGCCATTTCCAGAATCCTATCACTACCAACCAAGCTTAACAGAGGGAAAAACAAAACAAAACAAAGCAAAAGACTAAACCTTCACAATCCGAATGGAAAGAGAAGTGAACCCAGATTCGCGGGCAACGGCATCGTCAAGCGGGGAGCCGCAAGGCGCGAGCTTGAAATCAGTCCCATGAAAGAAATCACCAAAGGATTTCACAGCCTCAATGTGGCTCTCCAGCGAAGACATCTCCCCACCAACCTGAACACACAATAGATATTAGACTATAAAGTCTTGTTCTTTAGGGGGATGGTTTAAAGAGAGAGAGAGAGAAGGGGTAGTTAGTTAGTTTACAGTGACGTTGACGCCGAGGGAGGAGAGGCGGACGCGGCCAAGGAGGGAGAGGGAGGTGCAGTTGGAGTTGTAGAAGGAGAAGAGGGAGTCCAGGTCTGGGATTTGTGTGTACTTGTAGTATAACAAAACCCCATATTGCTTCTTCTCCTCTTGGGTTTCTTCTGGGTCTTGTGGGTTGTTGGATGGCGAAGACATTTTTGTTAAGCAAAGTTTGTGTGTTTTTGTGTATTTTGCCACCGATTTTGTGAGAGAGTGATAACTGTAGTTTTCTTTTTTTTTGAACAGCAGTGAAACTGTAGTTGAGTTTAGACTTTAAAGTAGTTGCTATGCCCTAATGGTTTCGATTTCCAGGATAGAATAAAAGTAATTATCTGTCTTCTAATCCAATGGCATAGCCTTCCCTCGCTTCTCCTTAATCTGTCACTCATCAGTTGTATTATTTTTTTTGAACATCCATCAGTTCTATTATTAAAACCCTATTTTTGTATTATGGTAACAGTATTTTTTTATCAGAATACAATATTTTTTGTAATGGCGAAAAATTAGAAAAATGTTATAAAATAGAATGTGATTGGTGTATATAATGACTTGATAATGAGCTTGATGATTTTGATGAAAAAGAATAAGAAGAGAGTAAGATATAAGAGAGTATAAAGGAGAGAAATTATTATTGTTTCTGAATGAATCCATATCACATCTATCACTCTCTATTTATAGGCAATTCGAACAATGAACAGTACAATGTGAATAGAACAATGTGAATGGTCCAAAATGTGCGGCTACGAGTTGTCATCGAGTTGTCGGTGACGAGTTGTCGGCCACGAGTTGTCGTCGAGTTGTCCAAGATGGTGGCTAGCAAAGTCTTACTTGAACTATCCAAGATGGTAGTAAGTCTTACATATTGTCAGCTACAATGAACATTCACTTGATTTATTCATAACACTCCCCCTTGAAAGTCATTGTAGAAGATAGGATAGAATACGCTTAGGAAAAACTGCCTCGTTAAAAACCTTACCAAGAAAAACCCAGTGGGATAAAAACTTGGTGAAGGAAAAAAGAGTGCAGCGCGTATTCTATTCTCCCTTATTTTGGCCTCTCTTTCTGTGCATACTCTGCTCCCTCTCATCTTGACATCCATTGATGTCTCAAAGTCGCCGTAAACTAATCTTCTTTATCGTCTTCCCAAATATTGAAGTAGGAAGAGACTTTGTAAATAAATCCAGCAGGCTGTCACTTGAATGGATCATCATAATTTGTCGTTGGAACATCTTCTTTATTATCTTGTTTTGTGGTTGCCATGATATAGGAGTTCCTCCATATATAAGAAAATAGCACGTGTCTGTCTGTGCTTTATCTGGATCAAATAATTGACTTACATCTACAAAACAAACTTTATTCTCTTTGGACTCACAAGGTTAAAATAACTTCATGTTATATCTTGCTACTAAGTTTATTGCAAAAAGCTTCAGGCTTTATGTTACTAGCAAGATAAACTGCACTAATATGGTACTTCAGGACCAAACTATTATTTCAAGATTTTTCATTTCAAACTCTTTCTTTAAATACGCATTGCTTTTGAAAAAATTCTTCAGGAATTCCAATAATATTTAAATCACAAATAAACATAATAACAAAATTCACATATAGATCAAAAATATCAACAAAAATAACAATAATAATAAAGTCACGCATGCACTGATCAAATAAAATACATAAAACATATATGCAAGCATGATTATACTATACATATCCAAATTGGTTCAAACCATGTAAATATCATTTTGGTTTAGTTAAGTATATTCCCGGGAATTAGTTGCTTCAGGCAACTTGAATCCTTCAAGGATTCTCATATATATGTCATGACTTATGGATCCATAAAAATAGGTTGTAAGAACATCCACTAGACGCATTTCTAGTTTTTTATGTATTGCTAGACTTATTAAATGATGAAAAGCAATTGCATCCACCAAAGTGGAGTATGTCTCCTCATAATCACTACCAGGTCGTTGGGTAAAATTTTGTGCGACAAGTCGTGCTTTTATATCTGACTATTAAATTTTATTTTTTTTTCGCACAAATACCCATTTATAACCTGACCAGTTTTACACCATCAGGTGTACGGACTACATGTCCGGAAAACTTCTCGCATCACAAGCGAGTCTAACACAGCCTTAATTACGTCTCTCTAATTTGGCCAAACATTTCTGCGCCTACATGAAAGTTTCTGGGTATCCAAACAAAGAGACAATATGCGCAGCGGAAAGACCCGGAACTAATGGAGGATCCATGTGAAACGGGGTAAACCTAATAACAAAATTTTCATACCTGGATATGTTGAGATCTTTCACTCAACTGATGATCCGAATCAGCAAGAACCGGACAAAAATCCGACTCCTCTACGGTATCCACATGAACCGTTGTTGACCACTAGCAACCGTCTCACGATCACTAACCAAAGCACTCCCGAACCGCAGTGCTAGCTGCAGAATTTCCAAGAGCTAGAGACTAGTGTTTGATGTGTTTCTTTCTCAAGAATGATGTGTGTGTTGAGTCTGAATGAATATGCATAATCTGATTATACACTCAATCAATCATATACACACAACAAGCATAGTTTAATGAGTCATTGGCCAACATAATCATGCCTTTTCCTTCATGATTATGTTTCCACTATGACTTAAGGCTCCACTATGCCATTAAACATATATATCTGAATATATAGGATTACACATCATATGGCATTAATTCTGGTTCAATAATTCTGGTAATTAGTGAATCAAATCAACCCAAAATGACCTGGTCCAACCATGGTCTAACCACTTGCTCAATAACCTGGTCGAACCATGGTCTAACCACTAGCTCGAACCAATAGCTCTAGGTGTGTGACCCTGGAGGCACTTGTGACGTTTGGCAATAATTGTAAACTCTTATTTACAATTATAAACAATGAGCGGTATCTAGCAACACATCATTGCTACCCAAACGACAAGATCAGTACTGATTTATTATGCCTCGGAAAAATGTCATTATCCTTTCATCCCATTATATCAAGATCAAGCACGAGACATGGAATATGTCATTCTCGTTTATGTTTAATCTAAGGTTTCTTGATCCCTGAGTTAACTGTGAAAAACGGATACAAATGATATCTCCATATCACTTAATCCGAGCATGGCCATGCATTTACAGTTCAACTCTATCAAGGGGCCCAACTGATAAGATACTCGTTATATGGGCTGGACGAATCCCATCTTGATCATACAAAACCCACTACACATTATATCATATACCCAATGATTACTCTTAGGTCTACTCAATTACGAATGAGCAAGAGTAATATCAAAGTATATGACTCATGCGTTGGGAACCTTGATGATCTCAGGTCTAAGGATATTACATATAAGAATCACTAATGACAACATGAGTCCATGCAGTGTTCTTATGTCGGGTCAGTCCAGTCCATAAGTTCTCTAACTTGTACCCGTATGTAGAATTCATATCTCATATAATTCTCAACATACGCTAGTTTTAATTTATTATTACAACCCATCCATAATAATAATCGACTAGGGACATTTCAAGAATATAAAATATTCTTAAGTTATAAATATGTGCAAGCATTTATCACTGATAAGCATATTTATTAGAATAAAACCTTAATAAATATGCATGACTATATAATCGTCCAATATTTGGCTTTTGGGCATTACACTAACAATCTCCCACTTGTACTAAAGTCAATCATCCATGTATCTAATACCAATGGATCTAGTATGACCATCATGCTTCTACTGTGTAAGAGGCTTAGTTAATGGATCTGCTACATTGTTCTCAGAAGGAACTTTGCCCAGCGCCTCTGTCAATATTCTCTCTAATAAGTGTAAGTTTCCCTAGGCTATATGACAATCATATACAAGCAAAAGATGCAGCGGAAGAAAAGGAAACTTAGCCAAGAACCACATGTGAAGCATATAAACCGCATAACAAAATTTCGTACCTTGTTCGGTTGAGGTCTTTCACCCAACTGCTGGAACGAATCATCTAGACCAAGACGAAGGCTGGAACGAATCAGTAAGAG